>JAAAWM010012045.1:0-153859 GCA_036873465.1 Thinopyrum obtusiflorum
ATACACCCCAACCGTGTTAGGAACGCATAATCAAGGAACATAATACCGGCTTATACGGATCCTAACGGCATGAGTGGAACAAATCACCAAGCAAAAGGCTTAGCCTTCCACCCTTGCCAATATATAGATGATTTCAATTAAAGCATTTATATAGTGTGATATAACCCAACCAAACTTCAACATGGAGCAAGCATCTTCACTTCACCTGCAACTAGCAACGCTATAAGAAGGGCTGAGCGAAGCGTACTTAGCCAAGCAACGGTTTGCATAGGTAGGGTGGTTAAACATGGCAATTGGTTACAAGTAGGAGGCTGACAAGAAGAACATGGGCATCGAGGCAAAACTATAGATCGAGACTACTAGCAATAGGCAAAGATAGTAATGTTATCGGGGTTCGGTCATCTTGCCTGAAGAGAAGTCGTTCGGACCAAGGGTCCTCGTGCTCAAACTCGTTGGAAACCTCGTGCTCAACCTCGTTGGAAAACTCGTGCTCAACTTCCGGCTCTAAACAAGACAAACACACCAAGCACCAATCAACACGATGCAATGCGCACCCCCCCCCCCCCCCCCCCCCCCCCCCCCCCCCCCCCCCCCCCCCCCCCCCCCCCCCCCCCCCCCCCCCCCCCCCCCCCCCCCCCCCCCCCCCCCCCCCCCCCCCCCCCCCCCCCCCCCCCCCCCCCCCCCCCCCCCCCCCCCCCCCCCCCCCCCCCCCCCCCCCCCCCCCCCCCCCCCCCCCCCCCCCCCCCCCCCCCCCCCCCCCCCCCCCCCCCCCCCCCCCCCCCCCCCCCCCCCCCCCCCCCCCCCCCCCCCCCCCCCCCCCCCCCCCCCCCCCCCCCCCCCCCCCCCCCCCCCCCCCCCCCCCCCCCCCCCCCCCCCCCCCCCCCCCCCCCCCCCCCCCCCCCCCCCCCCCCCCCCCCCCCCCCCCCCCCCCCCCCCCCCCCCCCCCCCCCCCCCCCCCCCCCCCCCCCCCCCCCCCCCCCCCCCCCCCCCCCCCCCCCCCCCCCCCCCCCCCCCGAAAATGGTGCCACGGCAACATTCAGATGATCCGACAACTCATCAAGATGTCGGTGCAAAAGAAAGTGTGGATGAACGGAGCATGCAAAAGATGGTGGGGTGATCCCGGTTACCGGGTACCCATGGGTCGACGGCATGGCAAACTAGGAGGAACGTGCAGTGACAACTCAGACACGGTGCAACCACGGGCATCTCATACAACATGCATTCGTTCACTGGCGGTCGTCTCAGCGGTATACCTTCGAAGCGTGCGTTTCGAGGCGGTTCAAAAACGTCGAGGGAAGTAGTCGTTCACGGGTCGTAGTGGAAGTAGTCATTCTCACGACGGTAGTGGAAGTAGTGGTACACGTTTCGTAGTCGTACACATTCCGTAGATGTTCGGGGTCACAGCGAGGAACTTAACGTCCACGGGGTCGACGGTAGAGGTACACGTTGTCGGGGTACTTGTCGGATCCACAACGACGGTAGTCGTTCACATTCGTTCGGAGAGGTAATTGGTGACTCCAAGCCCTTCGCGGTCGATGGTGGTGGTACTTGGCACAACACCTTGTAGTCGTTCGGGCGTCGGTATCCAATAGGAGAAAATGAACCGGCTGCAACCGAAGGCAGCAAGGCTTGCGGATGTTGTGCTCGCAGCAGTGGTGGATGCATGGGGCAAGGCGACAGTAGCATGCGCACGGGGCCATGGTGATGGTGTAGGGGAGGTAGCGGCGGCCTGCCTGAGCGAGGCCAGCAGGGGCGGTGACGGAGCTAGCAGAGCCACGGGAGTACAGAGATGAGGCAGAGGCGCAACGACGTCCATGGCGAGCAACACAAGGTGTCGTTGGGCAGAGGAGGCGCCCAGCAGCGGGAGGAGGAGAAGAGCTGCAGGGCGCAGTTGCCGGAGAAGGGCGACGCTACGGGGCTCAGCGAGGAAGGCAGCGGAGGTCGACGTGCGTGCGGCGCGAGAAAGCAAGAGAGGCAGGGCGAGGCCGACGGCGAGGCAGCCTCGCGGTGGCGGCGCACTGCAGCAGAAGAAGCAGAGGGAGGCGCGGCAGAGGAGGCCGACGAGGGGAAGGTGACGATGCAGGCGGCTGGAGATGGTGGTGGCACGGGAGGCCGGGCGCGACGCCATGGGGAGGCGACGACGCGGAGGAGGGGAGGCTGCAGGGGCAGCGATGGTCGACGACGAGGGCAACGGGGAGGTCCGGTGGCGCGGCACCAAGGGCAGCAAGGAGGAGGTCGGGCGCGGGGGTCTCGCGGTGGAGGCCGCGAGGGGATCGGGTGCAGGGAGCTCCTCTCCCTGGCTCGATGCGTGCGTGTGTGTGAGTGGCGGCGGTGTGGGAGGACGAGAGGGAGAGATCGAGAGGAGGGGGTCGGGGCTAGGGTTAACAGGGCACCGGCTGGGCTGCAGATGGGCCTTGGAGGCTGGGCCTAGGAGGTTAGATGGGCTGGTTGCAGCTTCGGAGCAAAAGGCCAACCTTCTCGCTATTTTCCACCTACAGAAAAATAGAGAGAAGGAAAAGGGAAGGAAAGAAATAGCTAGGGGTTTTGGAAAATGCTGAAACTTCTCCTACAGAGTCTAAGAATTATACTTATCCCAAGAAAAGAAGTTCCACGCGATATGGAAGAGTTTAATTCAAACTGATTTGAATTTAATTCAAATGGTTTAAACTAGGACGAGGTTTTAGGAGTGCCCAAAAATGTTGAGAATTTAGGAGGAGCCTCGATAAATGGAGAAAGAATTATGGAGAAAGTTTGGAGGACAAACTTGAAGCAAAAAGGCATGAGAATTAAATTGCAAGTGGGTTGAGGTTAATTCCAAACTAATGGAATATTTATTATAGCTCCCTAAATATCGAGAGGACCCCCCCCCCCCCCCCCCCCCCCCCCCCCCCCCCCCCCCCCCCCCCCCCCCCCCCCCCCCCCCCCCCCCCCCCCCCCCCCCCCCCCCCCCCCCCCCCCCCCCCCCCCCCCCCCCCCCCCCCCCCCCCCCCCCCCCCCCCCCCCCCCCCCCCCCCCCCCCCCCCCCCCCCCCCCCCCCCCCCCCCCCCCCCCCCCCCCCCCCCCCCCCCCCCCCCCCCCCCCCCCCCCCCCCCCCCCCCCCCCCCCCCCCCCCCCCCCCCCCCCCCCCCCCCCCCCCCCCCCCCCCCCCCCCCCCCCCCCCCCCCCCCCCCCCCCCCCCCCCCCCCCCCCCCCCCCCCCCCCCCCCCCCCCCCCCCCCCCCCCCCCCCCCCCCCCCCCCCCCCCCCCCCCCCCCCCCCCCCCCCTAATATGCAAGTGTGTTAAGGTAAATTTCCAAAGAATGGATTATTTATCATAGCTCCCTAATATTGGGAGGGTATGTTATAAAGAGAATCACCACGTGAATTCCCTCGATTTAAATGGACCGAAGATCCATGCAATTTACTTAGTTGAGTTGCAAAAGATTTATGAGATGATGGCATGATGACATGATGCAATGCACATGATGCAACGAACCAAACAAATCACACGACGAAACCCGGAAACCACGGAAGGCATCTGAAGCTCCGGTCTTGGGGCGTCACAACACTCCACCACTACGAAAGGATCTCGTCCCGAGATCTAGGATGGCACCAGAGGGAAACAGAAGAGGAGATAAGAGGTAAAACTAGATTGCTTCTTTGACAAACGAGTGAAACCAGAGAACCTTGAGAGGTTGAACAGATTGAAAGAAAGAATGCCACGAAGAAGAACAAAGTTGAAAGCACTCCGGTAGGAAAGAGTAACAAGGGAGAACAAATTCGGACAGCACTCCGGTTGAAAAGAGATGCAAGGCTTGATAAGGCGAAAAGAACTTGAGCAAAAGGCACAACACTCTGGTTAAATGGATAAGCATGAAAAGAACAAGGTCCTGACAAGAACAAGAAGAAGGGTTGAAGAGAGCAACAACACAATGCCTCCAAAAGAAAAGAGAGAAAATGAATGGAATGAACGGAGGAGAAAACAACATCTTCTACCTTAAATGAGCTTGCAAAAGCATCTTTAGCCCCCCCCCCCCCCCCCCCCCCCCCCCCCCCCCCCCCCCCCCCCCCCCCCCCCCCCCCCCCCCCCCCCCCCCCCCCCCCCCCCCCCCCCCCCCCCCCCCCCCCCCCCCCCCCCCCCCCCCCCCCCCCCCCCCCCCCCCCCCCCCCCCCCCCCCCCCCCCCCCCCCCCCCCCCCCCCCCCCCCCCCCCCCCCCCCCCCCCCCCCCCCCCCCCCCCCCCCCCCCCCCCCCCCCCCCCCCCCCCCCCCCCCCCCCCCCCCCCCCCCCCCCCCCCCCCCCCCCCCCCCCCCCCCCCCCCCATGTTGATATCAATCTAATCTATTGTTTTCCGTTAGTGGCAGAATTTCACCTCTTGATTTTGAGATGTTTTCCATAAGCCCACAACAAGCTTACTCTTTTCGTTGTTGATATCCAACAACTCCATTATCCTCAAGATCGTGTTTCCCTCCGTTCATTCATTCCGTTCTTTCATTACTCCCAGAGGCATTGTAATGTTGCTCTTTTCAAATCATCATCCTGAATGGTGAGCATCGTGTTCTTTTCGTGCTTGTCCTTTTAACCGGAGTGTTGTGCCCTCTACTCTAGTTCTTTTTCATCGTATCAAGTCTTGCATCTCTTTTCAATCGGAGTGCTACCCGAAATTGATTCTTTCTTATTCCTTTTTCTTAACGGAGTGCTTTCAACTTTGTTCACCTTCGTTGTTTTCCTTCTTTCAAGTTGTTCAACTTTTCAAGGTTCTTTGGTTTCACTCGTTTGTCAAAGAAGCAACTTAGTTTTACCTCTTATCTTCCTCTTCCTTTTCCCTCCAGTGCCATCCCCCCCCCCCCCCCCCCCCCCCCCCCCCCCCCCCCCCCCCCCCCCCCCCCCCCCCCCCCCCCCCCCCCCCCCCCCCCCCCCCCCCCCCCCCCCCCCCCCCCCCCCCCCCCCCCCCCCCCCCCCCCCCCCCCCCCCCCCCCCCCCCCCCCCCCCCCCCCCCCCCCCCCCCCCCCCCCCCCCCCCCCCCCCCCCCCCCCCCCCCCCCCCCCCCCCCCCCCCCCCCCCCCCCCCCCCCCCCCCCCCCCCCCCCCCCCCCCCCCCCCCCCCCCCCCCCCCCCCCCCCCCCCCCCCCCCCCCCCCCCCCCCCCCCCCCCCCCCCCCCCCCCCCCCCCCCCCCCCCCCCCCCCCCCCCCCCCCCCCCCCCCCCCCCCCCCCCCCCCCCCCCCCCCCCCCCCCCCCCCCCCCCCCCCCCCCCCCCCCCCCCCCCCCCCCCCCCCCCCCCCCCCCCCCCCCCCCCCCCCCCCCCCCCCCCCCCCCCCCCCCCCCCCCCCCCCCCCCCCCCCCCCCCCCCCCCCCCCCCCCCCCCCCCCCCCCCCCCCCCCCCCCCCCCCCCCCCCCCCCCCCCCCCCCCCCCCCCCCCCCCCCCCCCCCCCCCCCCCCCCCCCCCCCCCCCCCCCCCCCCCCCCCCCCCCCCCCCCCCCCCCCCCCCCCCCCCCCCCCCCCCCCCCCCCCCCCCCCCCCCCCCCCCCCCCCCCCCCCCCCCCCCCCCCCCCCCCCCCCCCCCCCCCCCCCCCCCCCCCCCCCCCCCCCCCCCCCCCCCCCCCCCCCCCCCCCCCCCCCCCCCCCCCCCCCCCCCCCCCCCCCCCCCCCCCCCCCCCCCCCCCCCCCCCCCCCCCCCCCCCCCCCCCCCCCCCCCCCCCCCCCCCCCCCCCCCCCCCCCCCCCCCCCCCCCCCCCCCCCCCCCCCCCCCCCCCCCCCCCCCCCCCCCCCCCCCCCCCCCCCCCCCCCCCCCCCCCCCCCCCCCCCCCCCCCCCCCCCCCCCCCCCCCCCCCCCCCCGGGCTGAAGTGCATAGAAAGAAAAAAAACAGAGAAGGAGAGTTGGGCCAACCTTGGTTTAAAACAAAAGAAAGTTTTCTTCTTCTATTTATGGAAAAAGAAACGAGAAGCAAAAGATTTATTTGGCTCTCCTAAGTAAATCTGAATTGAACTAAAATTTGGCATGTGGCTACTTTGATATATCAAAGCTCCACAACTAAAGGAGGAGTATTTGGAGAAGATGATGGATTTAAATGATTTAAAAACAATAGGGGAATTAAGATGCAAGATTGTTATGGTTGATTCCAAATTAATGGAATATTTCCATTATAGCTCCCTAATACTATTGGGAGACTTTGTATATGTTATAAAGAGAAATCACCATTATGAATATCCCTCAATTTAAATGGATCGAAGACCCATACATTTTATTTATTTGAGAAAATATTTGGTTGCAAAAGATTTAGAGACATGATGACATGATGCATTGCAAATGTGCCATGATGAATGCAACAAAACAAACAATTAACACGACAAACTCGAATTACATGGAAGGCATCTGGAGCGTCAGTCTCGGGCTGTTACAACTCTCCCCCCACTTACAAGAGATCTCGACCCGAGATCTTAGAATGAGAAGAGGAAGAGAAAGAGGAAGACATAAAACAAAGTTGCTTCTTTGACAAACGATTGAAAGCAAAGAACCTTGGAAGGTTGCAAAGACATGAAGGATGGCACAATGCAAGAAAGAATTTGGACAACACTCCAGTTGAAAATGGAAGGAATTAACATGAATTAACAAGATGGGGCGTTACAGGATGAGAGCAACAACACAATGCCTCTGGAACAAATGAAAGAATGGAATGAAAAGAACGGATAAGCGAACCAACAACTTCTACCATGAAGAACTCAAAAGAGCAAGCTTACGAAGTTTCTTGAATGGATTTGTTGAATAAGTCAATCGATCCAAAAGATATGCTTGTCATGGACTTATGAAAACATGGACTTATGAAAACAACTCAATAATTCGAGGTGAACTTCTGCCACTATCGAAGGATTGGTTACTTGAGAGGAACGAAGAGATGCAAAACTCCACTTCAAAGATAAGGAGAATGAATTACACTTCGAAATGCAAGACAAAGAATACTTGAGCACCTCCAACAATAATGTCGATGAACACTTCGAGAACAAATTAAATCCTTAACGAACCACCATGAAGAAGCTCTCGAAGAACTCCGGATAGGTCACAAGATGATCAAAATGAAATGAAGTTAAAAAAGAACAAGATGGAGCCTTGGAATGATTTACATGGAGCTTCGTAACAAGATAATTGAGATAGCTTGGAACTCTGGAGAAAGAAAGAAATAAAATATGAACAACTTATTATCATGAACGAAGTCCGAAAGAAGTAATTAAATCACCTCCATGAAACAAGAATAAGAATTATGATATGTCTATCCTTCATCAAATAACTTGATGACAAGCAATGGATTTGGCATACTACTTATTCTTGTTGAAAGTATTAAGAGAGATATAGCGCAAACTTGGGAAGGTCTTCAACGAACCACCGGTAGGATTGGAAAGAACGAATGAAATGATACGATAATAAATGAATAGGAATGTCAAATGAACACCATAAGAATTTGAAAATGAATGAATAAAGAGAACTAATCGCTGGTAAGAATTAGAATTGAACAAAGATACCTGAGGGAATTTAAATACAAGAGAACGAAAAGATCATGAGCCAATTAAAGAATACTTGAATGATCCACTGTAATAATTTGGATATGAATGAAGAAACAAAAATTTTAGGAGAATTGGTGAACGAGAGCTGAACATCGAGAACAAATAAATATTCCGAGATGATCGTCTCCAGAGAATCAAAACGAAAACACTCCTGAAATGCCTCAGATGGTTATGAAAATAATTTCTCACGACCAGAACAATTTGAGGGGATAGCATGAAGCTAGAAGCATGAATCTTCAAGGGAACGGACCAAGGTTTAGGAGAAATTAAATTCTTCTTCGGTCTTCAAAATCTGAAAATGACGATGAGGAACACCACCAAAATTGTCGAGACACTCTGGAACAATGAATAATATTAATGTTGAGCCAAAGATGAAAATAATTTGAAAGCGATCTTGGAGAAGGCATCTGACTGATCTAAATTCATTCTTATGTCAAACTTTGAAAAGAATTTGAGAATAACTCCAGAAATAATTAGAGGAGTCAGGTAAGATCTAGGGAAAAGACCACTCAAAAGAAACACTGTTGGAATGAATGCTTAGAAAGAGATTATGCACCGGGAAGATTTAAATGGCTTGAATGAGGTAGCAACCCCGAAATAGCTTTAACAGATCTTGGGTGTAAACACGAGTCTTCTGAGATATCTTCAGCACTCCGGAGAAGAAATAGAGAGAGTTGAATAAACAAGAGAGACTTGGATAAGAATTCCAAAATGGGAAAGCACGTAGCAAATAGGAAAGGGAAAAGATGAACATCAAAATCTTGAATTCACCGGAGAAGAAAACAAAAACGAAGAATGATGAACTTGTAGCTCCTGCACATCTTCATGATAATCACCGGGTAAGAACATTTGTCACGCCCAATATGCGATCCTATCCGAGAGGAACTTGAAGGTCCCACCAAGGATAGAACCGCATATTGAAAACGCTTTGCAAGGTGGATATCATTACATCGTACCATTACATAATAGTTGGGGATACATGCAAAAGCATACACTAGCCACATGAATACATCAAACATCATACAGAAGAGCAGCATCTTACTATGGATGAAACACAAACGAAAAACTCAAACGACATCCACCCTGCTAGCCCAGGCTGCCGACCAGGAACCTATCCCTTGATCGAAGAAGAAGCAGAAGAATAACTCCAAAACAAGTAAACATCGCTCTTACGTCATGATCATCGCATTACCTGTACCTGCAATTGTTGTTGTAGTAATCTGTGAGCCACGAGGACTCAGCAATCCCATTACCATGGGTATCAAGACTAGCAAAGCTTAATGGGTATGGAATGGATAAGTGGTGAGGTTGCAGCATCACTAAGCATTGTATGGTGGCTAACTTACGAGTACAAGAGTAAGATGAGAAACTACGCAAACGGTCGCAAACTAGTAATGATCAAGAAGTGACCCTGAACTACTTACGTTCAAACATAACCCCACCGTGTTCTCTTCACGACTCACTCGAAAAGAGACAGTCACGGTTACACACGCTATTGGTGTATTTTTAATTCGGATCTGGTGTCAAGTTCTCTACAACCGGATATTAAAAATTCCCATCTACCACATAACCGCGGGCACGGCTTTTGAAAGTTTAAACCCAGCAGGGGTGTCCAAACTTAGTCCATCACAAACTCTCACGATCAACGGAGGAAAATCCTCCTCCCGGGACAACTCGATCAAGCTCGGAATACCGGTTCACAAGACATTTCGACGATGGTAAAACAAGTCCAGCAAGACCACCCGGTGCGTCGATACCCCGATAGGAGCCACGCGTATCTCGTTCTCAGGACAACACCATCTATGCGAAGTGGACGGTAGCCAAAATACCATCGAGTTGCCCCGAGGCGGCACCGCCGACTACTAGGTAGGTGGACCAACACTCATGAGGAGCACTGGCCCGGGGTGTTGATTAAGAGACCTCGGGGGCTGGCAGGTCCCTATGCAAGTTTTAGTTGTTATTAGGCAAATGGTAAAACCATTGTTGGGCCTTGCTGGAAGAGTTTTATTCAAAGCGAACTGTCAAGGGGGGTCCATAAACCCAACCGTGTTAGGAACGCAAAATCAAGAAACATAACACAGGTATGACGGAAACTAGGGCAGCAAGATTGGAACAAAACACCAGGCAAAAGGCCGAGCCTTCCACCCTTTACCAAGTATATAGATGCGTTAATTAAATAAGAGATATTGTGATATCCCAAGATATCCATAATATCCATGTCCCAACATGGAACAACCTACAACTGCACCTGCAACTAGCAATGCCATAAGAGGGGATGAGCAAAGCGGTAACATAGCCACAAAACGGTTTGCTAGGATGGTGGAAAATGTTAGAGGTTGTTTCATGGCATATTGGGAGGCTCGATAAACAAGTGGTAGGTAGCGCGACATAGCGATAGCATCGAGACAACTAGCAAAAGCAAAGATAGTAGTGAGATCCAAGGTGACGGTCATCTTGCCTGAAATCCTGCTAGGAAGAAGATCGAGTCGATGAATAAGACGAACAGGTGTAGACGAACCAAGCATAGTCGAACAAATCCTCACAATCGCAACGAAACCGGGACTATCGAGAAGAAGCACAACCGGAAAGAAGCAAACAGCATGGTGAACACACAACACATAAACACGACATGATGCTCATCCAAGTATGATGCATGACAAGGCTATATGATGCTACTCATGGCAAGAGATGATGCATACAAGAACCCCACATCAAAGCAAGTTTAAATGAGGCCGGGAACAACATATAACAATTCCGGAAACTCCCCGTATGCAAATTTCAAAATTGGTCCAGATCTGAATAACACATTATGTTGAAGTTAAACAACAATTTAATATGCACCATGATGATCTACACGTTTTTCTAATCAAGTTACATATAAAGTTTAATTAATTCGGAGCTACGGCCTAGAAGATATGAGCAAAACAAGTTAAACATGGCATTGATGCAAATGCAAGCAAAACACAATCACAAACACTCCAAAACATGGATGCAACATGGCATGATGAAACTACATGCAAAACCAAGCAAGTTTCATATAGAGCATGCTCAAAACGGAGCAATGGTTCAACACATACACTCAGAACAAGATATAACAACAATCTGCCTAACAACAACTAGGCACTTTACAATCATCAAAACAACATGCTACAGAAACCATATGAGCACAAACTTGACATACACTTTAATTACAGATTACATACTTCAAATATCATTAAGGTTCAGGTTTATAGGCATCAACATTAAACCAATATGATCAAAGCAAGAAGCAACTTTATAACACAGATTAGGACTTGGTGAAAAACTAGGCATATATATGAGCAGAGTTAATATGATGGCATATTGGGGCATGAAACAATGATGTTACAGTGCATGAACATGGCATAAAAAGGTATAGCATGCTTGTACATATCATGGAGCTCAAATAACACAACATGGCACATATATAGGAGCAATACGTTCCTGGCATTCATCAAGACAAGATGCAAACATGAAATAGCAGATTCTCAGACTTGGTGAAAATCTGGGAATGCAACCAGGAACATTATGATGCTGATTTGGAGGCACATAACAGAAATCATAGCAATTTTAGTAATTATGAAAAAGACATGGGCATGTATTAGACATGGCATACTCCAACTTACTCCATGGGCACAACTCCATATGATGTATAGATAAATTACAATGAGCTTTGCAAAATGGAACATGCTGTTAACAGACTAACAGTTGTATTTTTAAGCATTTTGAGAGCATGACAAGACCAAGCTACAGTAGGCTATCAGTGCAAACAAGGGCATGTATGGAAACTCCCCGTACGCAAATTTCGAAATTGGTCCAGGTCTTAATAGCACATTATGTTGAAGTTGTTACGCAGCAAGTTAATATGCACCATGATGATCTACATGTTTTTCTAATAAAATTACGTATAAAGTTCAATCAATTCGGAGCTACGGCCTAGAAGATATGAGCAAAACAAGTTAAACATGGCATTGATGCAAATGCAAGAAAAACACAATCACAAACACTTCAAATCATGGATGCAACATGGCATGATGAAACTACATGCAAAACCAAGCAAGTTTCGTATAGAGCATGCTCAAAACAGAGCAACGGTTCAACACATACACTCAGAACAAGATATAACAACAATCTGCCTAACAGCAACTAGGCACTTTGCAATCATCAAAACAACGTGCTACATGAACCATATGAGCATAAACTTAACATACACTTCAAGTACAGATTACATACTTCAAATATCATTAAGGTTTAGGTTCATAGGCATCACGACTAAACCAATATGATTAAACAAAGAAGCAACTTTATAACACAGATTAGGACAGTGAAAAACTGGGCATATACATGAGCAGAGTTAATATGATGGCATGTTGGAGGCATGAAATAATGATATTACAGTGCATGAACATGGCATAAAAAGGTATAGCATGCTAGTACATATCATGGAGCTCAAATAACACAACATGGAATATATATAGGAGTAACAAGTCCATGACATTCATCAAGACAAGATGCAAACATGAAATAGCAGATTCCCAGACTTGGTGAAAATCTGGGAATGCAACCAGGAACATTAGGATGCTGAATTTGGAGGCAGATAACAGCAAGCATAGAAAATTTAGTAATTATTAAAAAGAATTTTCCATGTATTAGACATGGAATACTCCAACTTACTCCATGGGCATAACTCCATACGATGCATAGATAAATTACAGTGAGCTTTGCAAAATGGAACATGTTGTTAACAGACTAACAGTTATATTTTTAAGTATATTGAGAGCATGACAAGAACAATCTACAGTAGGATATCAATGCAAACAAGGACCGGTATGGACAGACCATAGCATGTTCCTCAAAACATGATTAATGAACATATCCAAAATATGCATAGATTTGATGGTAGCATCAAGCAAACATGGCATCACAATATAACAGTTTCAGACTTCAGAGAAATTACTAAGTCTCTGAAAACAACAAACAATGAGTAGGCCACTTTGCAAGCTTATGGCACTCACATAAGGACATATCATGTCATGAAATAAATACTAACGGAAAGAGGAGATGATAATGCACAAAACACATGTTGACAAGATGCTCATACGGTGCATGCATTAAATCACACAAAAATAACAAAAGGACAAGTTATAACAGATTTAGCAGTTAACAACAACATGCACTATTGCAACAGATATTAACATGGCAAGATTCTTCCTAACATGAATGCCAAGCACACCATCGTGCAGAGCATAAAGAGCAGAATAATTTCATATAAAGAACATCACCGTAGGACCAACATGCACAAAGTTATAATCATCTCAAGATGCTTAAATAATGTTGAACGAATTTACTGGACCGAAAACTGAGCGTTGCATAACTATTACGTGCACAGGGCGGAGAACAGGGGCTGCTCACCATGGGCTTCGGCCCAGTCGGTGAAGGGGCTGTAGAGCGGGCCGGTGGATCTGGGCGGGGCCGAGATAGGTCGCGGCTGGGCCGGCCGACGCGGGGCCCACGCAGAGGGTCGATGCGGCGTAGGCGGGATCGAGCGAAGCTCGATGCAGGCGAGCAGGCGGTTCTGGGCCGACGGCAGGATGTCACCGGCGCGGCAGAGAGCACAGGATCCGGTGGATCCGGAGGAGGGCGAGGCCGTGGACCCGTTCCCGGCGCTGGAATGGTGGCGGAGTGCATCAGCGGCGGAGCTCGGCTCCCATGGCGGCGGCTGCAGGACGAGAGAGACAGAAAGATTAGAGAGGATAGAGAGAGCCCTGGGAAGGAGGAAGGAGAGCAGGGCGATGCGGGGCTGGCCTGGATGCCGGTGGGGCTCCGACGAGGCGGCGCGAGGAGACGGGAGGCGCTCGGGAGCGAGGGCTCCTCCCTCGGGAGCAAGGCAGCGACATACGGGCATTGTCGGGGAGATCCGGGCCAAGATGGGCTCGGGTGGGCTTCCCGCAGGCTTGGCGGGCCTGCGGCTGGTGGAGGTGGGAGCTTGGTGGTGGGGAGGCGACGTGGCGAGGCCAGATTGGCCGCGGGCGGTGCTGGGTGGCGGCGCAGCCAATGGCTACGCGCCAAGTGGTGGGACGAGGTGGCCGACTGGATTTGGCGGGGTTCGGGGAGGCTGAGTAGGTGGCGGCGGGAGGATCCCGAGGCTGGAGGTTAGGGGAGGGTTAGACTAGGGTTTGTCGAAAAATGGACTAGGGGTGTTTTATAGGGTAGGGGCTAGGGTTAGGGTGGTTTTGGGGCTTTCGGAGCCCTCCGATCACGATCCGACGGATCCGATCGAGGGGGAGGATAGTGGGCTGGTTGTGGGCTGTGTAGAAGGGGTTGGGCTAAGGGGAGAGAAGAGAAGTGCGGCTCGACATGGGTTTCCGGATACCGAAAACGTCCGACGAATAGGCCGGCTATAGTGCCGCTATAATTATCCGTTGGGGCATCAAACGGACTCCGAATGCGATGGAACTTGGCATGCGGTCTTCCAACAACATAACAACACCGCACGCCAACTCTCAACCTATTCTGAGAATATTTTTATCCCACTTATAAAATAATATTTCGGAGGTGCCGCGGGCGCGTGCGAGTGTGAATGGGCTCAGAACGGACAACAGAGAGAACTAGGATACCCGTACGGATGCAAGTTTTGAAAAACATGCAGATGAAATGCACATGATGACATGGCAAAGTGCAACACGCAAGCGGATGGCATGGCAATGATGGCGAATAACTGGAAGACATCTGGCGCATCGGTCTCGGGGCATTACAACTCTCCTCCAGTAACAGAATATCTTGTCCCGAGATCTTAGGAACGAAGCGGAAGATAAAAGGATGATGAAAAAGAAAAGACAGGGAGATGAACAAGAAATCCCGAAGAAGAGAATCGACTGAAGAGGACTCATCCTGACGTTGAACTTGAGAATACTCTAGAAAAATTAGAAGAGTTAGGTAAGATCCTGGGAATAAACCTGTGGGTTAGGGCCCACTGAAAAGAAAACACCATTGCAAACGATTGAGGAATATATGATGCACATGAACGATTAAATGGTAAGAGGCAAACGAGCAAGGGAAAACTTGAGCCAAGGAAATGAATATGAACAACGTCGAAAACTAGAACTGGATACCCCGGAGAAGAAAAGGAGATGAAGAATGTCAAACGAGACGAGAATTCACCGGTTGAAAATAATCTGGTGAAGAATGGATAGACTTTGCATTAGTAGAATGGATAATGGATTCAAGACTTCGGACTCCATGAAGAAAAGGATGGGTGGGTGGGAAAAGGAAAAACAACTTCGGACGGGGAAATAATGTCGTTGAGAAAGAACTGAGGATTGATCTTGCCAAACACGAAGAGGGTCGAACCAACCTGACGAGAAATGCACCGGAAAAAGAGCTGACAACGAACGAAAACACTTGCGTGATCCAAAAGAAAATTTGAATGGGAAGAGTAGAAGAAGCAAAATACCTACGTCAGAATTCCTCACCAGAGCAACGAAGGGGATGAGGAGTAAAAAGAATTCCTACTCTCCGATATAACTAGACTCTAAAATAGTTTTCTTCTAGACTCGACAACAACCAAACTACGACCAATCAAGGGGGCTCCTATGGTCGGTCGAAGCTTTGATACCAACTTGTCATGCCCAATATGTGATCCTATCCGAGAGGAACTGGAAGGTCCCGCCAAGGATAGAGCCGCACATTGAAGACACTTTGCAAGGTGGATATCATTACATCGTACCATTACATAATAGTTGGGGATACATGCAAAAGCATACAATTGCCACATGAATACATCAAACATCATACAGAAGAGCAGCATCCAACTACGGATGAAACACAAACGAAAAACTCAAACGACATCCACCCTGCTAGCCTAGGCTGCTGACCAGGAACCTATCCCCTGACCGAAGAAGAAGTAGAAGAGGAACTCCAAAACAAGTAAACATCGCGCTTACGTCATGATCATCGCATTACCTGTACCTGCAACTGTTGTTGTAGTAATCTATGAGCCACGAGGACTCAGCAATCCCATTACCATGGGTATCAAGACTAGCAAAGTTTAATGGGTATGGAATGGATAAGTGGTGAGGTTGCAGCAGCACTAAGCATTGTATGGTGGCTAACTTACGAGTACAAGGGTAAGATGAGAAACTACGCAAACGATCACAAACTAGTAATGATCAAGAAGTGATCCTGAACTACTTATGTTCAAACATTACCCCACCGTGTTCTCTTCTCGACTCACTTGAAAAGAGACAGTCATAGTTACACAGGCGGTTGGTGTATTTTAATTCAGATTTGGTGTCAAGTTCTCTACAACCGGATATTAGAAATCCCATCTGCCACATAACCGCAAGCACGACTTTCAAAAGTTTAAACCCTGCAGGGGTGTCCCAACTTAGTCCATCACAAACTCTCATGATCAATGGAGGAAAATCCTTCTCCCAGGACAACCCGATCAAGCTCGGAATCCCGGTTCATAAGACATTTCGACAATGGTAAAACAAGTCCAGCAAGATCACCCGGTGCATCGATACCCTGATAGGACCCGCGCGTATCTCGTTCTCAGGACAACACCGTCTATGCGAAGTGGACGTTAGCCAAAATACCATCGAGTTGCCCCGAGGCGACACCGCCGACTGCTAGGTAGGTGGACCAACACTCATGAGGAGCACTGGCCCGGGGGGTTGATTAAGAGACCCCGGGGGCCGGCAGGTCCCTATGCAAGTTTTAGTTTTAATTAGGCAAATGGTGAAACCAATGTTGGGGCCTTGCTGGAAGAGTTTTATTCAAAGCGAACTGTCAAGGGGGGCCCATAAACCCCAGCCGTGTTAGGAACGCAAAATCAAGGAACATAACATCGGTATGACGAAAACAAGGGCGGCAAGAGTGGAACAAAACACCAGGCAAAAGGCCAAGCCTTCCACTCTTTACCAAGTATATAGATGCATTAATTAAATAATCGATATTGTGATATCTCAAGATATCCATAATATCCATGTCCCAACATGGAACAAGCTGCAACTGCACCTGCAACTAGCAACACTATATAGAGGGGCTAAGCAAAGCGGTAACATAGCCACACAACGGTTTGCTGGGATGGTGGAAAAAGTTAGAGGTTGTTTCATGGCATATTGGGAGGCTCGATAAACAAGTGGTAGGTAGCGCGACATAGCGATAGCATCGAGACAACTAGCAAAGCAAAGATAGTAGTGAGATCCAAGGTGACAGTCATCTTGCCTGAAATCCAGCTAGGAATAAGATCGAGTCCATGAAGAAGACGAACGGGCGTAGATGAACCAAGCGTAGTCGAACGAATCCTCACCATCGCAACGAAACCGGGTCTATCGAGAAAAGGCACAACCAGAAAGAAGCAAACAACATGGTGAACACACAACACATAAACACGACATGATGCTCATCCAAGTATGATGCATGACAAGGCTACATGATGCTACTCATGGCACGAGATGATGCATACAAGAACCCCAGATCAAAGCAAGTTTAAATGAGGCCGGGAACAATACATAACAATTTCGGAAACTCCCCGTAAGCAAATTTTGAAATTCTCCAGATCTGAATAACACATTAGGTTGAAGTTGTTAAACAGCAATTTAATATGCACCACTATGATCTACACATTTTTCTAATCAAGTTACATACAAAGTTCAATTAATTCGGAGCTACGGCCTAGAAGATATGAGCAAAACAAGTTAAACATGGCATTGATGGAAATGCAAGCAAAACACAATCACAAACACTCCAAAACATTGATGCAACATGGCATGATGAAACTACATGCAAAACCAAGCAAGTTTCATATAGAGCATGCTCAAAACGGAGCAACGGTTCAACACATACACTCAGAACAAGATAGAACAACAATCTACCTAATAGCAACTAGGCACTTTGCAATCATCAAACCAACATGCTACAGGAACCATATGAGCACAAACTTGCCATACACTTCAATTACAAATTACATACTTCTAATATCATTAAGGTTCAGGTTTATAGGCATCAAGATTAAACCAATATGATCAAAGCAAGAAGCAACTTTATAACACAGATTAGGATGGTACAGAACTGGGCATATACATGAGCAGAGTTAATATGATGGCATATTGGAGGCATGAAACAATGATGTTAAATTGCATGAACATGGCATAAAAAGGTATAGCATGCTAGTACATATCATGGAGCTCAAATAACACAACATGGAACATATATAGGAGCAATACGTTCCTGGCATTCATCAAGACAAGATGCAAACATGAAATAGCAGATTCTCAGACTTGGTGAAAATCTGGGAATGCAACCAGGAACATTATGATGCTGATTTGGAGGCACATAACAGAAAGCATAGCAATTTTAGTAATTATGAAAAATACATGGGCATGTATTAGACATGGCATACTCCAACTTACTCCATGGGGACAACTCCATATGATGTATAGATAAATTACAATGAGCTTTGCAAAATGGAACATGCTGTTAACAGACTGATAGTTGTATTTTTAAGCAATTTGAGAGCATGACAAGAACAATCTACATTAGGCTATCAGTGCAAAAAAGGGCATGTATGGATTGAGCATAACATGGTCTTCAATACATGGTTACTGAAAATCTCCAAAATGTGCAAAGATTTGATGGTAGGATCAAGCAAACATGGCATCACAATATAACAGTTTCAGACGACAGAAATTACTCTCTGAAAACAGCAAACAGTGAGTAGGCCACTTTGCAAGCTTATAGCACTCACATCAGGACCTATCATGTCATGAAATAAATACTAACAACAAGAGGACATGATAATGCACTAAACACATTTTGACAAGATGCTCATACGGTGCATGCATTAAATCACACAAAAATAACAGAAGGGCAGGTTGTAACAGTTTTTAGCAGTTAACAACAACATGCACTATTGCAACAGAGATTAACATGGAAAGATGCTTACTAACATGAATGCCAAGCACACCATCATGCAGAGCATGACGAGAAGAACAGTGTCATGTAAAGAACATCACCATAGGACCAACATGCAAAAAGTTATGATCATATCAAGATGCTTAAATAATGTTGGATATCAGGGACTGAGCGTTGAATAACTATTATGTGCACATGGCGGAGAACAGGGGCTGCTCACCATGGGCTTCGGCCCAGTCGGTGAAGGGCCTGCAGAGCGGGCCAGCGGATCAAGGCGGGGCCGAGGTAGGTCGCAGCTGGGCCGGCCGACGCGGGGCCCACACAGAGGGTCGATGCAGTCAACGGCGTAGGCGGGATCGAGCGAAGCTCGATGCAGGCGAGCAGGCAGTTCCGGGCCTACGGCAGGAGGTCACCAGCGTGGCGGAGAGCACGGGATCCGGCGGATCCGGAGGAGGGCGAGGCCGTGGACCCGTTCCCGACGCTGGAATGGTGGCGGGGTGCATCGGTGGCGGAGCTCGGAGCTCGGCTCCCATGGCGGCGGCTGCAGGACGAGAGAGATAGAGAGATTACAGAGGAGAGAGAGCCCTGGGAGGGAGGAAGGAGAGTGGGGCGGTGCTGTGCTAGCCTGGATGCCAGTGGGGCTCCGAAGAGGCGGCACGAGGAGATGGGGTCGCCGGCGAGGTCGGGCGGCAGAGAGCTAGCGCGGGAGGCGCTCGGGAGTGAGAGCTCCTCGAGAGCAAGGCAGTGACGTACGGGCAGAGGTGGGGAGATCCGGGCCCAGATGGGCTCGGGCGGGCTTCCCGCTGGCTTGTCGGGCCTGCGGCTGGTGGAGGTGGGAGATTGGCGGTGGGGAGGCGACGTGATGGGCGGGCGGCGCTGGGTGGCAGCGTAGCCAATGGCTACACGCCAAGTGGCGGGACAAGGTGGCCGGCTGGATTTGGTGGGTTTCGGGGAGGCTGAGCAGGTGGCGGCGGGAGGATCCTGAGGCTAGAGGTTAGGGGAGGGTTAGACTAGGGTTTGTCCAAAACTGGACTAGGGGGTGTTTATATAGGGTAGGGGCTAGGGTTAGGGGGTTTTGGGGGGTTTCGGAGCCCTCCGATCGCGATCCGATCGAGGGGGAGGATAGTGTGCTGGTTGTGGGCTGTGTAGAAGGGGTTGGGATGAGGGAAGAGAAGAGAAGTGCGGCCCGGCATGGGTTTCCGGATACCGAAAACGTCCGACGAATAGACCGGCAATAGTGCCGCTATAGTTATCCGTTGGGGCATCAAACAGACAACGAATGCGATGAAACTTGGCAGGCGGTTTACCAAAAACATAACAACACCGCACGCCAACTCTCAAGCCATTCCGAGAACTTTTTTATGCCACTTATAAAATAATATTTCAGAGGTGCCGCGTGCGCGTGCGAGTGTGTATTGGCTCGGATCGGACAACAGGGAGAACTAGGAGACCCGGACGGATGCATGTTTTGAAAAACATGCAGATGAAATGCACATGATGACATGGAAAAGTGCAACACACAAGCAGATGACATGGAAATGACGGCGAATAACTGGAAGACATCTGGTGCATCGGTCTCGGGGCGTTACAACATTGAAGGAAAAGAATGAAGAGATATCTCAAGAATAAAATGGAGATTTGAGAATTTGGTGGCTGTGTGAAAAAAAAGGGTGGGAGGATGGGAAAACTGAGAATTGAGCTTGCAATTATTGAAAGTTTCCAATTAACTTCAAGAGAAGCACGCCGGTTGGAAAAGAATTCTCATGACAAGCTCGATAAACAAGAAGGATTAACACTCTCATAGAAATATGAGAACAGTACTTAGGAAAGAGGTATGGAATCAACACTTGACATCGAAGCAACTTGAATACCACAACCAAAACAAAACAAAAAATTTGGCTTGCAAAATAAGCCGGAAACAAATACATAACCTCGCAATTTTCTGGTTATGCAATCTGGTCCAACGGATACAAGGAGCAATAATCATCACACAACTCCTTGCAGAATTCTATGCTCCAAATGTATCACATCCGTCAGCACATAATCAAGAAAACCTTAGAAACTCATGTACCTCAGACCTTCAAAAAACAACAGCTATACTAGTCATGGCAGTACTCCCGAATTCACTCCCTAGTAGTGGGTGGCGTCGAGGCTATCTGACCACTAAGAGTATAGAAGCGTTTTCGATGTCGGCGTCCTCTGGTATTCCAGAACTGAAACGACAACGAATGTGACAAGAACCCCTTGGAGCTCAATGATACGTCTATTTTGCATCATGTTTACCTACTATTATTTACTATGTTTTTATGCATGATAATGCTTTTTGGAGTAAATCTAATGCCTTTTCTCTCATAATTTGCAAGGTTTACACAAAGAGGGAGAATACCGGCAGCTAGAATTCTGGACCTGGAAAAGCTATGTCAGAGTTACCTATTCTGCACATCTCCAAATGAGCTAAAACTTTACGGAGAATTATTTTGGAATAATTGAAAAATACTGGAGCAAATAACTAAGGGAGGAGGCCCACCAGGTGGGCACAACCCACCAGGGCGCACCAGGCCCCCAGGCGCGCCCTGGTGGGTTGTGCCCTCCTCGGCCCACCTCCGGCGCCCCTCTTCTGGTATATAAGTCATTTTGACCTAGAAAAAAAATAAGGAGAGGACTTTCAGGATGAAGCGCCGCCGTCTCTAGGCGGAACTTGGGCAGGAGCAGTTTAGCCCTTCGGCGGAGTGATTCTGCCGGGGGAACTTCCCTCCCGGAGGGCGAAATCATCGTCATCATCATCACCAACAACTCTCCCATCTTGGGCAGGGCAATCTCCATCAACATCTTCAATAGCACCATCTCCTCTTAAACCCTGGTTCATCTCTTGTGTTCAATCTTTGCACCGGAACCTTAGATTGGTGCTTCTGGGTGACTATTAGTGTTGATTACATCTTGTAGTTGATTACTATATGGTTTATTTGGTGGAAGATTAGATGTTCAGATCCATTATGCTATTTAATACCCTTCTGATCTTGAGCATCATTATCATTTGTGAGTAGTTACTTTTGTTCTTGAGGTCATGGGAGAAATCTTGTTGAAAGTAATCATGTGAACTTGATATGTGTTCAATATTTTGATGGTATGTATGTTGTGATTCCCTTAGTGGTGTCATGTGAACGTCGACTACATGACACTTCACCATATTTGGGCCTAAGGGAATGCATTGTGGAGTAGCTATTAGATTATGGGTTGCTAGAGTGACAGAAGCTTAAACCCTAGTTTATGCGCTACTTCGTAAGGGACCGATTTGGATCCAAAAGTTTAATGCTAGGGTTAGATTTTATCTTAATACTTTTCTCGTAGTTTAATGCGAGGGGGTTAATCATAAGTAGGAGGTTTGTTCAAGTGAGAACAGCACCTAAGCACCGGTCCACCCACATATCAAATTATGAAAGTAGCGAACACAAATCAAACCAACATGGTGAAAGTGACTAGATGAAATTCCCGTGTACCCTCAAGAACGCTTTGCCTATTATAAGAAACCGTTTTGGCCTGTCCTTTGCCACAAAAGTATTGGGCTACCTTGCTGTACTTTATTTACTGTTACCGTTACTTGCTCATTACAAATTATCTTGCTATCAAACTATCTGTTACCAACAATTTTAGTGCTTGCAGAGAATACCTTGCTGAAAACCACTTGTCATTTCCTTCTGCTCCTCGTTGGGTTCGACAGTTTGACTTATCGAAAGGACTATGATTGATCCACTATACTTGTGGGTCATCAAGGCTCTTTTCTGGCGTCGTTGCCGGGGAGTGAAGCGCTCTTGGTAAGTGGAAATTGGTAAGGAAAAATTACTACTACGTGCTGAAATTTATTGTCACTTGTTACTATGGAGAACAATCCTTTGTGGGGTTTGTTCGGGGTATCTTCACATCGACCGGAACCAAAATTAGTTGCCCCTCAACCTACTTGCACCTACTGAAAATATTGGTTATGAAATTCCTTTGGGTATGATAGAACAACTGCTAGCTAATCCTTATGCAGGAGATGGATCCGAACATCCTGATATGCACTTGATATATGTGGATGAAATTTGTGCATTGGTTAAGCTTGTAGGTTTACCAAGATATGAAGCTAAGAAGAAGGATTTCCCTTTATCTTTGAAGCGAAAAGCATTGACATGGTATAGGCTATGTGATGATATTGAATCTTGGAATTGGAATCGATTGAAATTGGAATTTCACCAAAAAAATTATCCTATGCATCTAGTTCATCGTGATCAGAATTACATATATAATTTTTGGCCTCGCAAAGGAGAAAGTATCGCTCTAGCTTGGGGCAGGCTTAATTCAATGTTATATTCATGCCCCAATCATGAGCTCTCAAGAGAAATTATCATTCAGAACTTTTATCCTCGGCTCTCTCATGATGATCAATCCATGCTCGATACTTCTTGTACTGGTTCTTTTATGAAGACTATTGAATTCAGGTGGTATCTTTTAGAAAGAATTAAACACAACTATGAAGATTGGGAACTCGACGAAGGTAAAGAGTTAGGTATTAAGCTTGAATTTGATTGTGTTAAATCTTTTATGAATACCGATGTTTTTCACAAGTTTTGCACTAAATATGGACTTGACTCTGACATAGTAGCCTCTTTCTGTGAATCATTTGCTACTCATGTCGATCTCCCTTAGGAGAAGTGGTTTAAATATCATCCACCTATTAAAGAAGAAACTAAAGAACCGGTTGCGGTTAAAGATGAAACTATCATTTACAATGTTGATCCAATTGTTTCTACTGCTTATATTGAGAAACCAACTTTCCCTGTTAGGATAAAGGAACATGCTAAGGTTTCAACCGTGGTCAATAAAAGAAATATTAGAGCACCTAAACCATCGAAACAAATCAAATTAGAACCTAGTGTTGCTATGGTTAAAGATCTCTTGGTAGAAAATATAGAAGGGCATGTTATTTACTTCTGTGATGAAGCTGCTAGGATTGCTAAACCCGATGAGAAAGATAAACATAGACCTGTTGTTGGCATGCCTGTTGTCTCCATCAAAATAGGAGATCATTGTTATCATGGTTTATGTGATTTAGGTGCTAGGGTGAGTGCTATTCCTTTTACCTTATACCAAGAGATTATGAATGATACAGCACCCGCTGAAATAGAAGACATAGATATTACTATTAAACTTGCTAATAGAGACATCATCACACCACTTGGGATTGTTAGAGATGTTGAAGTCTTGTGTGGGAAAATAAAATATCCTACTGATTTTCTTGTTCTTGGTTCCCCACAAGATAACTTTTGTCCCATTATCTTTGGTAGACCTTTCTTGAACGCCGTTAATGCTAAAATACATTGTAAGAAACAAACCATCGGTGTTAGTTTTGGTGATGAGTCTCATGAGTTTAATTTTTCCAAGTTTAATAGACAACCTCATAAGAAATAATTACCTAGTAAGGATGAAATAATTGGTCTTGCTTCTATTGCCGTGCCTCCTACTGATCCACTAGAACAATATTTGCTAGACCACGAAAATGATATGCATATGCATGAAAGAAATGAGATAGATAAAAATTTCTTTGAACAACGAGCTCTGCTTACACATGATTTGCATATTGAAACTCTAGGAGGTCCTCCTCCACCTAAGGGTGACCCTGTGTTTGAATTAAAATAATTGCCAAACACTTTGAAATATGCTTATCTTGATGAGAAAAAGATATAGCATGTTATTATTAGTGCTAACCTTTCAGAACATGAAGAAGAAAGATTATTGAAAATTCTGAAGAAGCACCGAGCTGCTATTGGATATAATCTTCATGATCTTAAGGGCATTAGTCCCACTCTATGTCAGCACAAGATTAATATGGAACCTGATGCTAAACCAATTGTTGATCATCAACAACATTTGAATCCTAAAGTGAAACAAGTGGTAAGAACTGAAATATTAAAGCTTCTGGAAGCAGGTATAATCTATCCCATAGCTGATAGTAGATGGGTAAGTCCCATTCATTGTGTCCCTAACAAGGGAGGTATTACTGTTGTTCGTAATGATAAAAATGAACTCATTCCATAAAGAATTGTCACTGGCTATAAAATGGTAATTGATTTTAGAAAATTAAATAAAGCAAATAGAAAAGATCATTACCCTTTGCCCTTTATTGATCAAATGCTAGAAAGACTATCTAAGCACACACACTTTTGCTTTCTTGATGGATATTCTAGTTTTTCTCAAATACCTGTTTTCACAACCTGATCAAGAGAAAACCACCTTTACTTGCCCTTTTGGAACTTATGCTTATAGACGTATGCATTTTGGTTTATGCAATGCACCTGCTACCTTTCAAAGATGTATGACTGCCATATTCTCTAATTTTTGTGAAAAGATTGTTGAGGTTTTCATGGATGACTTTTCCATTTACGGAACTTCTTTTGATGATTGCTTAAGCAACCTTGGTCGAGTTTTGCAGAGATGCGAGCAAACTAATATTTTCTTGAATTGGGAGAAGTGCCACTTTATGGTTAATGAAGGTATTGTTTTGGGGCATAAAATTTCTAAACGAGGTATTGAGCTGGATAAGGCTAAAGTTGATGCAATTGAGAAAATGCCATGTCCTAAAGATATTAAAGGTATTCCTAGTTTCCTCAGTCATGCTGGTTTCTATAGGAGGTTTATAAAAGACTCCCCTAAAATTTCTAGGACTCTTACAATTCTTTTACAAAAGGATGTTCCATATGTTTTTGATGATGATTGTGTAGAAGCCTTTGAAACACTCAAGAAAGCCTTAACTTCTGCACCTATTGTTCAACCACTTGATTGGAACTTTCCTTTTGAAATTATGTTTGATGCTAGTGATTATGCTGTTGGTGCTGTTCTGGGACAAAGAGTTGATAAAAAATTAAATGTTATCCATTATGCTAGTAAAACTTTAGACAGTGCTCAACGAAATTATGCTACTACTGAAAAAGAATGTTTAGCAGTTGTGTTTGCTTGTGATAAATTCAGATCTTATATTGTTGATTCTAAAGTGACTGTTCACACCGACCATCCTACTCGCCTGTAGCGATCCGACCTCAGACGGTCAAATCTCTGTGCATAAGTGTCATCCCTGGATCGGTAATGCTAACACACACAGTACTCGAGGATTTATAACAGAGTTTCGATCACACACTTATTACATCGAATGTCTCAAAAGAGAACTTATTACAATAATATGGCTTAAGGCCATCTAAATAAGATAACAGCGGAAGCTTCGAAGGTAAATGAGTCCATCAACTCCAACGGCATAGCTGAGTGCACGACATCGACCTAGCGCACCTTACTCTTCGTCTGAAAACTCTGCAACATAATACATTGTAGCCTGTGTAGGTCAGCACATGGAATATGCTGGCAAAATAACACTATAGAGCAATGAACATGAAACAGCTATAACTATATGCATATATGGCTGGTGGAGGCTCTATGGTTATCATTTGCGTAAAGCCAATTTTTCCCTACAACAAAGGAATATATTTTATTTAACTACAAAGTTTGTGGAAAACATTGAGAATGGTAACCCCATCTCAATCCCAAATTAATAATCAATAGCCCACAAATTAATTAAGTAAAGTGATGAGATCAACATAATAATTCAAGCACCAGATACTCAAGATGTCCATAACCGGGGACACGGCTAACCATGATTAGTTTGTACACTCTACAGAGGTTTGCGCACTTTTCCCCACAAGACTCGATCTCCTTCGTTGGATTTCTCGCACTACTGGTGTTTGAGAAACGTATGACCGAGACACAGTCTTTTAGAAGCATTAACTCTTTCGACGGGTAAACCGTACCACCTACATCCCCTACATCTTCTAGTTTACCACTGAAAGAGGTCACACAACATACTCAACTATGCCAGAGCCCATAATGGCTTGTGGCTGCACGCAAAAGTTTCCAGCATGAATAACATAATGATCCCTTTAAGCCTGGGTGGCAAACCATAGGATGATCACACGGATTCCCCGGTATCTCCTTGGACAACACTGGATTTCCCCAGGTGCCCACAAACAATCCACCCAGATGTGTATTTAAGTAGCCACCTTAAGTAATCCCTTAGTTCATAATAATTCTCACATCTGTCATGAATCGCTCAAACCAAACCACGTCTACGAGCATAACATAGCAGTATAAGCATAACGTAGAAATAACTCCCAGGGTTTGAATATAAGACAATAGGTTCTACCTCATCAACTACTTCCCATTACCCACATGTTAATCAGATCCTACTCATGCAATGTTTGAGGATTGAATCTAATGCATAAAAACTGGGTAATAAAAGGGTATGATCAAAGTGTTACTTGCCTTGCTGACGATCTGAAAACCCTAGTGACTCGTAGTAGCACGCTTCGCACTCCAGAAACTCTATCATGAACAAACAATAGCATACATAAGCAATCAAGCATAGGATGCAAGGGTAAAACTCAAGAGAAAAGATCCAAACTGAAAGTTCAACTGAAGAGCTTCGATTTGCAAAAAGAATCAATTGAATCGGAGCTACGAAACTCAAACTGCGATCAAAAGACGTTCGAATTCAAATCTGCTTGAAACCAAATTTTAGTTTGTCAAAACCATGTTCTAGTTTATTATCTGGAAAGAGGGAAACAATACGAAGATTTTGGCGTTGGTTTCACTGAATTTGGACAAACGAGCAAAAAGTTGCGAGGGTTTGAAGTTCAGGGACTAATCTGTGATAAAAGTATTCGCGGATAGGTCCCTGGATGAAAATAAACGGAAAAAGAAAAAACTAACGAACGAACGTTCGCTAACAGAACTAAACGAACGAATCCGTTCGTTAAAAGGAACTAAACAGAGAACGTTCGCTAAATTAGCGAACCCTAAAAAAACCAATCTAAAACCGAAGAACCAAAAAAACCCGAAAAAGAACCGGTGAACCGGGAAGATTTTATACCAGTTAAACGGCGGCGGCGGGGTCATCGGCGGTGGCGGGATCCGGCGGCTTCGACGAACGGTGAGGCGGGGCGGCAGCAGCGGCGGCGGCGGCGCAAGTGCGGCGGCGGCGGCTCGGCTTGGTGGCGGCGGTGGCGGTGATGAGCAGAGGGCCGGGGGGCTCTTTATAAAGGGCGGCGACGAGGCGGCTTGGAGGAGGGGTCGGGGTCGGCCTCGGGAGGCGTGCCCCGGCCAGACTCGGACGACGGCGGCGGCGCGGACTCTCCCGCGCGGGGAGGCGGTGGCGGCCTGCTGGGCCGGCTAGGCCTTCGGCCCGGTCGGTCCGAATTTTTTCTAAAATAAATTTCGCCTGAAAGAAAAAAAATCCTAATAAAATATAAAAAATTTTATAAAAATACCAGAAACAATTTTCACCGTCGAAACCTAAAATTTAGGACAAGATGAACATTTTTCTGGCCTAAAAATGCAATTTTCAAAAATGCTTATTTTTTCTAATTCAAATAAAATAGCAAATAAAATGCAAATAAAATAATAATTTGATTTTTAAAATTTCTTCTCCAATATTTCTCTTTTATTGAAGAAGTCATTTTATCTTCTCTCTTTTATTTTATTATTGGAAATAATTGGAGAGAAAATATTAAAAATCAAATTGATCCTTTCTTCAAATTTGAAAATAAATTCAAATATGAAAATAAATTCAAATATGAAAATGAATGAAACCTCCAACTCTCTCCTTGGGTCCTTGAGTTGCTTAAGATTTCTAGGATCACAACCAAAAATGCAATAAAATATGATATGCATATGATTACCTATGTATAACATCCAAATTGAAAATTTGGATGTTACATCGCCGCCATCGTCGAGGAGGCCAAACTTTGGATGGCCGCGGGCGTAAGGAAATTGGAGAATATTTTCCAGGGCGAGTAATTGTCATGCCGAATGTGTGTGGGTGCGTTGTAAACTTCTAAACTCTATTCTCTCCTTATTTAATAGATGAGGCAAATCTTATGCCTCCGTTTCGAAAAAAAATAAAAAATAAAATATCTTATGGAAAAGAAAGATTGTAAACCTAGACTCATTAGGTGGGTTCTCTTGTTACAAGAATTTGATTTACATATCACTGATAGAAAAGGAGCTGAGAATCCCGTAGCTGATAACTTGTTTAGATTAGAAAATATTCTTGATGACCCACAACCTATTAATGATAGTTTTCGTGATGAGCAACTAGTTGCAATAAATTTTTCTCATAACACTCCTTGGTATGTTGACTATGCTAATTACATTGTTGCAAAATATATACCACCTAGCTTCACATACCAACAAAAGAAAAAAATTCTTCTATGATTTAAGACATTACTTTTGGGATGACCCACATCTTTACAAAGAAGGAGTATATGGTATTATTAGACGTTGTGTACCTGAGCATAAACAGGAACAAATCCTACGGAAATGTCACTCCGAAGCTTATGGAGGACATAATGTAGGAGATAGAACTGCTCACAAGGTATTGCAATCTAGTTTTTACTGGCCTGATCTCTTCAAGGATTCCCGTAAGTTTGTTTTATCTTGTGATGAATGTCAAAGAACTGGTCATATTGGTAAGCGTCAGGAAATGCCTATGAACTATTCTCTTGCTGTTGAACCATTTGATGTTTGGGGTTTTGATTACATGGGACCTTTTCCTTCCTCTAATGGGTATCCACATATTTTGGTTGCTGTTGATTGTGTTACTAAGTGTGTAGAAGCTATTCCAACTAGTAGTGCGGATCACAACACCTCTATTAAAATGCTTAAGGAAGTTATTTTCCCCAGGTTTGGAGTCCCTAGATATTTAATGACTAATGGTGGTTCACACTTTATTCATGGTGCCTTCCGCAAAATGCTTGCTAAGTATGATGTTAACCTTAGAATTGCATCACCCTATCATCCTCAGTCTAGTGGTCAAGTTGAACTTAGCAATAGAGAAATAAAATAAATTTTACAAAAACTGTCAATAGGTTCCGAAAGAATTGGTCTAAGAAATTAGACGATGCACTTTGGGCTTACAGAACAGCTTATGAAAATCCTATGGGTATGTCTCCTTATAAAATGGTCTATGGAAAAGCTTGTCATTTGCCTCTTGAGTTAGAACATAAAGCATATTGGGCAATTAAAGAACTCAACTATGATTTCAAACTTGCCGGTGAAAAGAGGTTCTTTCATATTAGCTCATTAGATGAATGGAGAACCCAAGCTTATGAAAATGCTAAATTATTTAAAGAAAAAGTTAAAAGATGGCATGACAAAAGAATCCAAAAGCGTGAGTTCAAAGTGGGTCAATATGTCCTTTTATACAACTCTCGTTTCAGATTCTTTGCAGGAAAACTACTCTCCAATTGGGAAGGACCTTATGTTATCGAAGAGGTTTATCGTTCTGGAGCTATCAAAATAAATAATGCCGAAGGTACTAACCCGAAGGTTGTCAATGGGCAAAGAATTAAACACTATATCTCAGGTATGCCTATTAATGTTGAAAGAAATATTATCCAAACCATGACACCGGAGGAACACATAAAAGAAACCTTTCGGAACACTCCAGAATCGTGAAAAAAGGGGAGGTACGTGATACGGTAAGTAAACGGACTGCAAAAAATCCGCAAAAATATTTTTTATCAGTTTTGGAATATTTAAAAAATTAGGAAAATAAGAAACAACCAGGAAGGCAACCCTGGTGGGCAGAAGACACCACGGCGCGCCCAGGTGGGTTGTGCCTACCTCGGGTACCTTCGGGACTCCGTTTTTCCTCCCGTTTGCTTGTTCCCAAAGATAAAAAAATCTTTATATACCCCCAAACCTATTGACCGCCGTATCATGGAGAAATCTTATGTTCTTCTTTCTTGCTATTTCCTGACACATCTAGATCGCCATGGCCGCTTCGAGCTCCTCCAAGGACAAGTTCTTCGAGAATGTCATCAACCCGTATTTGCGGGAGGTGATGCAGCACCCTCAAGCCATCGAGATACGTGAGGGGGTGCTCCACATCCGTGACGTCCAGGGTCCCAAGGGTACAGGGACCGTGGATGCTAGGCTCGAAGCTATGGAGCAGGAGGTCTTCAAGTGCAAGGAGATGGTGGAACATGGACTCAATGCCAATCATCTCATGATCGCGGACTACACCCGTGATCTCAAGGTGGATGCCAAATCCATGAAGCACATCGTCTTCACCTTCAACGAGCAAATCAACTTTCTGCAAAGCCAAATCTATGATCTCCAAAACCAAGTCTTTGAATACGAGGCAAGGTTTAAAGGTATGAGTTTGGCTGCGAGTTGCAGGACTCCGAGACTAACTCCTCCTCTTATGATGGTGAGCCTTTGCCATGGAAACCTGAAGATAAGATCGCTACTACCTCATCATCACCACCACCTTCTGCATCACCAAAGGAGACTTGAGTATCTGGTATAGGCACTCCCCTTGGCTTGTGCCAAGATTGGGGAGGTACCCCGATATCGTATCACCATCACTATCTTTTTCCTTTATTTATCTTAGTTCGATCTTTAGTTATCTTTTGATTTAGTTGAATAAAAATTTAGTTCAATCTTTCTTCGAGTGTTTGCTTAGTGATCTATCTATCCTTGTAATCATGTGCGAAATATATAATAAAGTTTAGTTTGAGTTTTGCTTTTTTTTTTCATGTTCCAATAAAAAGAAAGGAAAATAAATGAAAAAGATCACATGCTAATCTTATGGTAAGTAATGACATCACATAAGGAAAAGTATAAGTAGTAAAATTCATTGGAGATTGACAAACACAAGATTGGTCAATGATGCAATTCATGCAATAATTAATAAGAGAAGAGAAGATTCACATGCAAATATACTATCTTCGACATCTTTTATGATTGTGAGCCCCCATCAAAATATTTTATGCCAAACTTGTTGACGTTGGACAAGGAAGACAACGTAATGATTTATGCTTGCTCATATTCACATAGAAGTTATATTGTCATAGATCCTTTAACATGTGGTGCTTGCCTCTATCTTTGCTAGCCAAAAATTCCGCACTATGTAGAGATACTACTTGTGCATCCAAAAACCCTTAAACCCAAATCTTGCTTTGAGAGTCCTCCATACCTACCTATGGATTGAGTAAGATCCTTCAATTAAGTTGTCATTGGTGCAATAAGGCAATAAAAATTGCTTCTAAATGTGTTACATTGTTTAGTGTAAGAGAAAATTGAGCGTTGTACCAACTTGTGATGGCAAAATAATAAAGGTGACAGACTGCATAATAAAGGTTGCTATCATTAGGGGCAATACAGCGTGACATTCTTTTGCACTAAGAGATTGAGCACACAACCAAAAAGCGCATGGCAACCTCTGCTTCCCTCCTCGAAGGGCCTATCTTTTAATTTCATGTATTTACTTTTTTGCAAGAGTCAAAGTATTCTTCCCTATTCCTTTTTATTTTCTCTTTTGCAAGCATCATGTGGTGAAGAAAGATCTAGGCACATATATCCAGTTGAATATGGGTGGGCATGAGTTATTATTGTTGACATCACCCTTGAGGTGAATACGTTGGGAGGTGAAACTATAAGCCCTTATCTTCCTATGTTTTTTGGTTGAAACTTTTTGCTCATGGGTATGCGATGAGTGTTAGCAATCATAGAAGACTATATGATGGTTGAGTATGTGGACTTGCCTAAAGGCTCCAATACATGACCCTTCCTGAAAAGATGATGAATTGTAGTTGCAAAGTTGACTGAGAACATAGTTTGTTGGTTTTCAATAGAGTTTATGCTTGATACTTTGATATTGTGATGAATTGTTACTTGTTCATGAGAAGTTTATGATAAAAGTTATGTGATAAAAGTTCTATGATAAAGTTTGTTGCTGTTATAATAACATACATGATCCTTCTATGTCCATATTTTGTTTTTATCGACACCTCTCTCTCTCTCTAAGCATGTGGACATGTTTTTCGATATTGATTTTTCGCTTGAGGACAAGCGAGGTCTGAGCTTGGGGGAGTTGATACGTCCATTTTGCATCATGTTTACCTACTGTTATTTACTATGTTTTTATGCATAATAATGCTTTTTGGAGTAATTCTAATGCCTTTTCTCTCATAATATGCAAGGTTTACACAAAGAGGGAGAATACCGGCAGCTGGAATTCTGGACCTGGAAAAGCTACGTCAGAGTTACCTATTCTGCACATCTCCAAATGAGCTGAAACTTTACGGAGAATTATTTTGGAATAAAAGAAAATACTGGAGCAAATAACTACCGGAGGAGGCCCACCAGGTGGGCACAACCCACCTGGGCGCGCCAGGCCCCCCAGGCGAGCCCTGTGGGTTGTGCCCTCCTTGGCCCACCTCTGGTGCCCCTCTTATGGTATATAAGTCATTTTGACCTAGAAAAAAAAATAAGGAGAGGACTTTCGGGACAAAGCGCCGCCGTCTCGTGGCGGAACTTTGGCAGGAGCACTTTTGCCCTCCGGCAGAGCGATTCCACCGGGGGAACTTCCCTCCTGGAGGGGGAAATTATCGTCATCATCATCACCAACAACTCTCCCATCTTGGGGAGGGCAATCTCTATCAACATCTTCAATATCACCATCTCCTCTCAAACCCTAGTTCATCTCTTGTGTTCAATCTTTGCACCGGAACCTTAGATTGGTGCTTGTGGCTGACTAGTAGTGTTGATTACGTCTTGTAGTTGATTACTATATGGATTATTTGGTGGAAGATTATATGTTCAGATCCATTATGCTATTTAATACCCCTCTGATCTTGAGCATGATTATCATTTGTGAGTAGTTACTTTTGTTCTTGAGGTCACGGGAGAAATCTTGTTGCAAGTAATCATGTGAACTTGATATGTGTTCGATATTTTGATGGTATGTATGTTGTGATTCCCTTAGTGGTGTCATGTGAACGTCGACTACATGACACTTCACCATATTTGTGCCTAAGGGAATGCATTGTGGAGTAGTTATTAGATGATGGGTTGCCAGAGTGACAGAAGCTTAAACCCTAGTTTATGCGCTACTTCGTAAGGGACCGATTTGGATCCAAAAGTTTAATGCTATGGTTAGATTTTATCTTAATACTTTTCTCGTAGTTGCGGATGCTTGCGAGGGGGTTAATCACAAGTGAGAGGTTTGTTCAAGTAAGAACAACACCTAAGCACCGGTCCACCCACATATCAAATTATCAAAGTAGCGAACACAAATCGAGCCAACATGATGAAAGTGACTAGATGAAATTCCCGTGTACCCTCAAGAACGCTTTGCCTATTATAAGAAACCATTTTGGCCTGTCCTTTGCCACAAAAGGATTGGGCTACCTTGCTGCACTTTATTTACCATTACCGTTACTTGCTCGTTACAAATTATCTTGCTATCAAACTATTTGTTACCAACAATTTCAGTGCTTGCAGAGAATACCTTGCTGAAAACAACTTGTCATTTCCTTCTGCTCCTCGTTGGGTTTGACACTCTTACTTATCGAAAGGAATACGATTGGTCCCCTATACTTGTGGGTAATCACTCAACTCCCCGGAAGAAGTCAAGTCAGACCGGAGGAACCAAGACAGAATTCCGTCACATCGATATCGCAACAATTCCAACAATACCCGCATGATCCTAAAAAAATTTGAACGGGGAAAGGAGTAGAATCAAAACACCTACGTCACAATTCCTAACTGGAGCGATGAAGGGGATGAGTAGTAAAAAGAATTCCTACTCTTTGATATATATCTGGACTCAAAATAGTTTTCTTTTCTAGAATCAACAATGACAACGGTTCGATCAATCAAGGGGCTCCTGCGGTCGGTAAGGCTCTGATACCAACTTGTAACGCCCAAGATGCTATTCTATCCCAATCACGTGATGAATTCATGATTGGTGCAGAATCGCATTTCGAGCACATAGCAAGGTCGATATCATTACAACATACCATGTACTGAATAGATGAGATTACAAGATAGAGGCTTACACTCGCCACAAGCTACAATATGAATACATCAATACATAGCAATCATCATACAGAAGAGCAGGACCCGACTACATATGAAAACAAACAAAAAAGAAGAACAACATCTACCCTGCTAATCCCAGGCTCTCGACTCAGAACCTATCCCTTGATCAAAGAAGAAGCAGCAGAAGAAGAACTCCAAACAAGCAAGCATCGCTCTCATGTCAGATTATCGCATTACATGTACCTGCACGAGTTGTTGTAGTAATCTGTGACCCACGGGGACTCACCAATGCCATTACCATGGGTATCAAAACTAGCAAAGCTTAATGGGATTGGAATGGTTAAGTGGTGAGGTTGCAGCAAGCACCAAGCATTTTTATGTGGCTAACTTACGAATACAAGAGTAAGAAGAGTGACTACGCATAACAGTCACAAACTAGTAATGATCAAGAAGTGATCATGAACTACTTATGAGTCAAACATAACCCCACCATGTTCTCTTGCCGAACTCCCTCGAAAAGAGACGATCACGGTTACGCACGCGGTTGGTGAATTTTAATTGGGTTTAGTGTCAAGTTCTCTATAACCGGATATTATAAATGTGCAAGTTGCCACATGACCACGAGCTCGGCTTCCGAAAAGATTTAACCCTAAAGGGGTGCTCCTAGTGGTCCATTATAAATTACCACGCGCATCCGATGGAACATCCTCACAGCATGAATAACACGATGCTTACGATAAGAAATCCTGGTGGACAAGCCTTTCGTAAAAGGTAAAACTAAACCAACAAGACCCCCCGGTGTGCCGACACCCTGATAGGAGCTGCGCATATCTCATCTCAGGCCACGACCGGATGAACACTACGTACGGCAACCGGAGGCCCCAGTTAACTGGGTGGCACCGCAAGTGGCTCTGTTTTGGACCAGCACCATAAGCACTGACCCACCTGCTTATGTGGAATTAAAAGAATCCTCAGGTTCATGAGGACCTGCATTAATTAATTCAATTTTATTATGTTGGCAAATGCTAAAACCAATGTTGGGCCTTGCTGGAAGTGTTTTAGCCTAAGCGAATGGTTAGGGGGGGCCCATATATGTTAGGAGCGCTCATCAATGAACATAAGACCATCTCCAACAGCCGCGCCAAAAGGCGCGCGCGCGGTAAACTTGGTTTTTAGCGCGCGCTGGACGGTTTCGCGCACTCCAGCGGTGGCTGGAAATAAGCGCGCGCGGGAAACAATTGCGTGCGCGCGGGAAAGGGCGGCAGCTCGCGGGTAACTTTTGGCGCGCCTATAAAATGCGGCGCTCGCCACGCGCCTATCCACACTGCCACGCGCGCCTCGTATCTTCTTCGCCGCTCCAGCGCCTCCACCGCTTCCTCTCCTCGCCGCTCCAGCGCCCCGCCACCAACGCGCAACCATGCCGCCGCGCCGCCGAGGAGCGTCGGGCTACCGCGGCGTCCGCCAGCGCCGCAACGGCTGGTACTCCGCCGAGATTCGGTCCGGCGACGTCCGGCTCGGCCTCGGTACGTTCAAGACCTCGTACGAGGCCGCACGTGCCTACGACGCGGCGGCGTGGTGCCTGGACAGGCCGCGCCAGCAGGCTTCCAGGATGTCCACACGCGCCAGCACACGCAGGACGTCGCCCCTCTGCCTCGCCTTATCACGGATTAGGACCATGCGGAGCACTCTCAGTGGCAGCGCCGCCTCCTCATCGCCGAGGAGGACGAGCGGGCCATGGCGGAGTGGCGCCAGCGCCACCCGGAGGACATCGCCAACGAAGAAGCCTTCTGGGCAAGGTGCCGCGAGGAGCGGTTGGACAGGCGTCGGCGGAAGGCCCTGGCGATAACGCAGTGCGAAATCGCTCAAAATGGTGGGCAGACGATCTTTTCGTCTCATGATGACCGTTGGGAGGACATGTGGCTCGATACCTTGGACCAGACCAGCGAGGATGGCGATGATGATGATGATGATGACGACTGGGAGTAGGCTGTAGTTGCATTATCTAGTAGTTTTTTTTATGTCGTTGCACCGTAGTTTTTTAATCTATCTATGCTATGGAACTATGTAAAATATCTATGTATCGGTTTTTATCTATGAATTTTATTTATCGTTTTTATTAAAAAAAATGTACGCAATGTTTAGCGCGCGCTGCATTTTAGCGCGGCCGCTGGAGCTATGCGCGCGCGCTCAATTTTAGCGCGGCTGCTGGAGCCAGCGCTGCCAGCTGCGCCAAACCAGGCGAAGGGCGCGCGGCAAATGCGTTTTTAGCGCGCGGCCCATTGCGCGGCTGTTGGAGATGCTCTAACACCGATATGATGGAAACTAGGGTGGCAAGATTGGAACAAAAACCAGGCAAAAGGCTGAGCCTTCCACCCTTTACCAAGTATATAGATGCATTATAGTTAAATAAGAGATATTGTGATATCCCATGATATCCATGTCCCACCATGAAATAACTTGCACCTGCACCTGCAACTAGCAACGCTATAAGAGGGGCTGAGCAGAGCGGTAATATAGCCAAACAACGGTTTGTTGGGATTGTGGAGGTTAGAGGCTATATCATGGCAATTTGGGAGGCTGACAAACAAGTGGTAGGTAGCGATGTCGGTGTCAAAACCGGCGGATCTCGGGTAAGGGGTCCCAAACTATGCACCTAAGGTCGATGGTAACAGGAGACAGGGGACACAATGTTTACCCAGGTTCGGGCCCTCTCTATGGAGGTAATACCCTACTTCCTGCTTGATTGATCTTGATGAATATGAGTATTACAAGAGTTGATCTACCACGAGATCGCAATGGCTAAAACCCTAGAAGTCTAGCCTATATGACTATATGCCAATCCGGACTAAGCCCTCTGGTTTATATAGACACCGGAGGGAACTAGGGTTGTACAAAGTCGGTTACAGAGAAAGGAATCTTCATATTTGGACGCCAAGCTTGCCTTCCATGCCAAGGAGAGTCCCATCCGGACACGGGAGAGAGTCTTCGGTCTTGTATCTTCACAGCCCATTAGTCCGGCCCATGTCCAACAGGCCGGATGCCCGAGGACCCCTTAGTCCAGGACTCCCTCAGTAGCCCCTGAACCAGGCTTCAATGACGAGGTGTCCGGCGCGCAGATTGTCTTCGGCATTGCAAGGCGGGTTCCCCTTTCCGAATACTCCAAGATAGTCTTCGGACGCAACGAACGTGTCCGGATCTGCAACACAAGTACCACACACAGAGCCGTAGAGAGTATAATATTTCACGAGTCCCATCAGCTGACAACTTTTTGCAAGATGACATCACATCTGCCCGGTCATCATTTTGAACCGTTTTCGTCTGCCGTTCCACGTTTTGAGATGCGGTTTCCATTGGCATGTCTTGTCAAAGCAGAGATCGTGTCCCCTTATTGCGGGATTCTCATCAATACGGGCGTGGGTAATCCAACCGTGCCGTTTGCACAGCCCTTGGGAACAGGCGAGTGGGGAGGCGCTTGATATTCACTGCCTTTATAAGGAGATAAGGATTCCCCTTCTTCACCCACGCCTTCTCTTTCTCTGCCCTTCCATTCTCGAGCTCCAGCGCCCAAGTCCTCATCCTTTTCGCTTCAAGAAAGCACTCAACCATGTCCGGATCTGGAGGGCAAGGCAAGTGGATGGCCTCCTCCGTAAAGGAGAACGACATTAATGAGCTTCGGGCGGGCGGGTATCTGGCGAAGGAAATCGCCCACCGTCTTCCGGCAAAGGGGCAAGTCATCCCCTCCCCGAAGCCCAATGAGAGGGTGGTATTCATCCCCCATTTCGTCCGCGGGTTAGGGTTTCCACTCCACCCTTTCGTCCGCGGACTGATGTTCTATTAAGGGCTAGATTTCCATGATCTAGCCCCGAACTCCTTCCTCAACATCTCGGCATTCATTGTTGTGTGCGAGGCCTTCCTCCGCATTCCTCCCCACTTCGGACTATGGCTCAAGATCTTCAACGTGAAGCCGAAGGTGGTGGATGGCTAGCACATGGAGTGCGGAGGCGCCATGGTGAGCAAGATGCCCAATGTCACATGGCCCAAAGGTACGTTTGTGGAGACGGTCAAGGAGTGGCAGAAGCTGTGGTTCTATATCACAGAGCCTCGCGACGCCACCTGGGCCGCAGCTCCCGAGTTCAAATCCGGAGCTCCAATGCGGCTCACCTCCTCGATGGAGAAGGGCCCAAATTGGTCTTCGTCAGACGAGCTGATAGCGCTGCAGACATGCATCCAAAGCATGGTGGATAAAAACATCAAGCTCGTCCACGTGATTCAGGTGATGCTAGTTCGCCGGATCCTTCCATGCCAGAGCCGAACATGCCCTTTATGGGAATTTGATCCGGAGAAGCACCAAACCCTGGAAAGACTCTTCGGAACTACTCACGAAGATGTCTGGAAGTTGCTCTTTAAGGGCAACGAGACGCCGCCGGACATAGACTCGGACCGCGGGCACGATCTTGCCCATCCTGTCAGTGCGGTAGGTCATGTCTCATGGCGCATCCTCTACTTGCTTGTTCAAGGAGGATATCTAAACTTTACTATCTCATTCTTTCAGGTATGGACAGAGAAAGCGGAGCGGATTCGGTGTCCGGCTCCGCTGCCCGAGGAACCAGTCATCCCGCTCCTGGCGAAGATGCTGGTTCTGGTGCCCTACAAGGCGCCGGAGAAGAAGGCCAAGAAGAAAGCCAAGGGGGCCAAAGGTGGCCTTCGCCGCAAGGGCGCTTCAGACATGACGTCCGAAGACAAGACTCACTCCTCTGCCGCCGAAGATGACAAGGAGGAGGATGAGGAAAGCAATTCTCCCCCTGATGGGGGGAGGAAGAAGAGGGCGGCCTCCACAAATCTGGAGGCGGAGGCGCCCAAGAGGGGGAAGGGCCCCCTCGCGGATAACTCCGCGTGGGACGTCGACAGCAGCCCAGAGCGATGCCCCCGAAGCAAGCCCCTGGCTGCATCGTAAGTAATAAAAAGCCCATATGCATCCATGCATCCGGCCTCTCCTCTTTATGGTATTAATATGGTTAGTCATGCTATTGCAGTCCGGCCCACGACAGCTCCCTGCGAACGTCATCAGGAGGTTCATTAGATTCAAAAGCGATGGCCAGCGAGTCACCGCCGGCCACTTACTCTCCCACGGCCAAGGGCGACGCCGAGGTGCTGTCGCGAAGGACCTTCCCAGGCTAGGGAGAGTCTCAGGAGGCCGTTAGGGTGGTGCCAGAGGGCGAAACCTCGGCCGCCGGACACATGGGGAAGCAGATCCCCATGGAGGCTGGCGATGGGGGCCGTGTTCAGTTCGGCCCACCACTGGATACGATTCCGGAGACCTACACGGCTCCAGAGTCCGGCGTGCAGCCTCCTTCGAGAGAAGGAGGTGTGCCTATTCCGCCGGTGACCTCTGTCCAACCAGAGGCACCGGATAATCTGCTGGAAGCGCTACGCGGGTCTTCCATTGTGGATGAGCACCGTATCCTTATGGGTACGGTGATTGAGAGGGTTCAGTCCATCAAGAGCGGACTAACCGAAGCCTGCAGCAGCCTGCTGACAGGTTTTGAGGTAAGCAACGCAAAAGAGAAAATCCCCATATAGACAGTAGCCCCTGAGACACTGTTCGGTGTTCGAAAAGAAAGGCCGGACAGAGGATCAATTCATTTTTGCAGGAAACTAACTAAATGTGTCTTATATGAATAAGCAGGCGTCGTTGCTGGCCGCGACCTCACACACTGCCGAAGTCTCTGGACTAGAGCAGAGACTGGAGCGGGCCGAGGAGGACCTCGGCCAAGCGAGGAAGCAGCTAGAAGACAAGCAAGGTAAGGAATGACTTGCTATATATTCGGAAAGAATAAATGATGTGTATTGACCGTAGTGTCATGGTATTTGTAGGAGCGGCGACCGAGGTCGAGGTCCTTAAAAAGGCCCTGGCCGAAGTCGAGGAGAAAGATGCCAAGGAACAAGCCGCCCGTATGAAGCTCAAGGCCAGGCTTAACGAGGTCTAGCAAGAGCTCCAGGACGCTGTGAAAAAATGCGAGACCTTGGAGTGCGATGTTTCGGCTTGAGAGACCGAACTCACCAAGGCTCGCCAAAGCACAGAAGAGGCCCGGGTTGAAGCCCAGGGCGCCCTCCAGGAGATCCAGGAGGCCAAGAAGATCACGGCGGGTAAGGCATTTAGTATGCAAAGCAAGTATGTGAAGAAGAAGTATTTCTTACTAACCCAGATTTGGAGTTCTCCAGGGGCATTTGCGGATCTGCCGCGCAGTGTGTCAGACGCTACGGAGTTCTTCCGAGCCGAAGAAGGGAGCTCAACGGAGAAGCTGTTCTGGTCGCAACACCTTGAGCTAGAACATCTAGTGCCCTTCACCGATCAGCTAAAACAGTTGGTCGAGCTGCATAGGGTGGCCAAACTGGCCATGAAGGATTTAATAATCTGGTTGTGGCCTGCCGAAGCTATACCCAGCAGCTACCTCAGTCTTGTGAAGCGGCTGGTGGATGCCTGCCCTCGGCTGGATATCATCAAGCGGTCGGTCTGCATCGAGGACGCGCGCATGGCCTTCGCCCGTGTCAAGGTGTGGTGGGCGAAGATGGATGCCGTCAAGCTTGTGACCGAGGGGCCGCCTGACGGCAAGGAGCACCGCATGCCCGAGCGGTATTTTGAAGACGTCCTGGACGGGTCTCGCATTGTGGCGACACAATGTGCGCAACACATTATCTTTGGATGAATACATTCATGTTGTCTCTTCCTTGTATGATGAAACAAAGGTGTTATGTAATATAATATTTGTTATGTTTTTAAAAAAATTACCTCCTGTGCGGCCGTGTTTTGTAAAATCTGAGAGTTGGCCAGTCGTCGGCTTCTGCCCCCACGTAGGTAGTATGGGGTGTTCGGGATGTAATCTAAACACTCTTGATCCAATTGTTTGGTCCTTGAAGGAGGTGTTTAGTGCAACGAACCAGGCAATCAGACTATGCGGCTTTATCACCCTCACTTAGCTATAGGAGTTTGACAATAAAATGTGGGCGCAGCCCCTAGTATCCGAACTAGGATGCTATAAGCACCTGACCGGGTAAGTACCGATCCCTCGCGTAACACGGAAAAAATCTCTAACGATTTGAAACCTCCGAAGAGCTGACCGGCTCTCGTCGCATCATGACAGTCAGTTTTCGGCTTTCTCTATGGAGGTGCTCATCCGGGTAAACTAGGGCACAATCGCAGTAGTTCTCCCTTTACTACCCTAGCCGATATAGCAGAACGTAAGGTAGCAAACACAGGAGCCGGGAAACCCAACTATTGACCAAAGACATGATTCGTTGCCAATGCATATAGTGCTAAATTCGGGGTGCCGAACTATACTGTGAAAAGTGTTCAGACTTTGTTGCCGTATTGCGGGGCGCTATGAAGCCCCTGGCAAATTGAGACGTACCAAAGTGTACGAGTGCTATTTGATAAAGTTATCAAAAAAGAAAATAGGAAAGAGTAATAAGCTAGAGCCATAGAATTTGGGCCGCAAACTGTTTCCATTATAATTTGTCTGATACGTCAAAGCGTATTTGTACAAGTAGTGCAATGAGCAACAGGCTATTTAATATGCCACAACCAAGGGAGAGATGCATGTGGGTCCTGAAAATAGGTAGAGTGGTCGTTTAAAGAGACCACCTGGAAATTCCCCTCTACGCCCAAGCTGACTGCCGTCTTGGTGTATTTGTCCTTCAAAAGGACCTGCGAGCAAACCATTAGGGAAGGCCTGTGGAAAAGAAACCTGAAAAGGAGAGAAAGGAAACAGTGAAAGTATGTGTGTCCGGGAGCGGTCGAGCCGTATTGTGGATCACAAGCTAGTTATGGCTCCGTCTATGCCCATGGTATTTTGAGTGCGTAGTTATGTACGCGCGGTACGAAGCCACCACTTGATCGGGACTGGGACGGAGGCCAAATTGCTAATCGAGCTCTTGACGAGCCGAGCTGTCCTGCTGTAGAATAGTCTGGACTCTCTTCATAGTATCCGGGAGCTCGGCCGCCGAATTGAGGTTCTGCTTGAAAAGGCCGCTCTGTACTTCTGCTGCTAAGGCAGCGGTGTGCTCCTCGGTGCGGAGGGAGCGTTCTGTGTTTCCATTAACTGTTATGACGCCGCGTGGTCCGGGCATCTTGAGCTTGAGATAAGCATAGTGTGGCACCGCTTTGAATCGAGCAAATGTGGTTCGTCCAAGCAGTGCATGATAGCCGCTGCGAAAGGGGATGATATCGAAGATTAACTCTTCGCTTCAGAAGTTGTCCGGAGATCCGAAGACAACTTCTAGGGTGATTGAGCCCGTACAGCGGGCCTCTACACCTGGTATGACTCCATTAAAGGTAGTCTTGGTGGGCTTGATCCGTGATGGATTAATGCCCATTTTGCGCACTGTGTCCTGATAGAGCAGATTGAGGCTGCTACCACCGTCCATGAGGACTCGCGTCAGGTGAAATCCATTAATGATTGGGTCGAGGACCAGCGCGGCTGAACCGCCATGACGGATACTGGTCGGATGATCCCGACGATCAAAGGTGATCGGGCATGACGACCATGCATTGAATTTTGGGGCGACTGGTTCTATTGCATAGACGTCCCTGAGCGCGCACTTGCGCTCCCTCTTGGGGATGTGTGTAGCATATATCATGTTCACCGTTTTGACCTGAGGGGGAAACTTCTTCTGTCCCCCAGTGTTCGGCTGCCGGGGCTCCTCGTCATCATCCTTGCTTTGCGATCCCTTTTCCTTGGTCTCGGCGTTTAACTTGCCGGCCTATTTGAAAACCCAACAATCTCTGTTGGTATGATTGGCTGGTTTGTCTGGGGTGCCATGGATCTAGCACGGACGATCGAGTATGCGGTCCAAGCTGGATGGTCCCTGATTGTTTCTTTTATATGGCTTCTTCCACTGACCGGACTTGGAGCCACTGAATCCGGCGTTGACTATCGTGTCATCGGTGTTGTCACCATTGCTTCGGCGTTTGTGTCTGCTGCGTCGGAGCTTGCCGTTGCTATTTTTGACCTCGGAGGTGCTCGTTTCACTTGCTGTGTTTTTGCTATGGGCCAGCCAACTATCCTCACCCGCACAAAAGCGGGTCATGAGTGCCGTGAGGGCTGCCATGGACTTCGGCTTTTCCTGGCCGAGGTGGCGGGCGAGCCATTCATCACGGATGCTATGTTTAAAGGCCGCTAGGGCTTCGGCATCCAGACAGTCGACGATCTGGTTCTTTTTAGTTAGGAACCTAGTCCAGAATTTCCTGGCTGACTCTCCAGGCTATTGAACTATGTGACTTAAATCATCGGCATCTGGTGGCCGGACATATGTTCCTTGGAAGTTGTCGCGGAAGGCGTCTTCCAAGTCCTCCCAGCTGCCAATAGAATTTTCAGGCAGACTGTTTAACCAGTGCCGAGCTGGCCTTTTGAGTTTGAGTGGGAGGTATTTGATGGCGTGGAGGTCATCTCCGCGGGCCATATGGATGTGGAGAATAAAATCCTCGATCCAAACCGCGGGATCAGTTGTTCCATCGTATGATTTGATATTTACGGGTTTAAACCCTTCTGGGAATTCATGATCCATTACTTCATCAGTGAAGCAAAGAGGGTGTGCGGCGCATCTATATCGGGCCGCATCGCGGCGTAGCTCCGATGGAGTCCGTCTGCGGTTTTTGGCCCGGGCGTGACTAGGTTTTTCACGTTCGAATAGATAGCCGTCGTCGTGTGTCGAGGTACGTCCTCGCGATCTGTAGATCGATCTTGTATGTCCTGCTCTACTGTCCAGGTCCTGCCGAAGGTCATATGTATATCCCCGAGCTGTTTTACCTCTGCTTTTTTGTTGAGGTGGGGCGGGCTACTGTTTGGCTTGAGCTGCTGCTTTATCCCAACCGCGTGGTCGTCGGTCAGCTGCATTGTCCCAACCGCGTGGTGGTCGGTCGGCCACGTTGCGCAAGGGAGGTACGGGCTCTGGCGCCTCCTCATCGAACTGAGGTAGCAATTTGCGCTTCGGGTAACTCTTGGCTGGGCGGTTGAGGCCGTATTCTTCGGCTGCCAGGACATCAGTCCATCTGTCGTTGAGCAGATCTTGGTTAGCTTGAAGCTGCTGCTGCTTCTTTTTCAGGCTCCTTGCAGTGGCTATTAGCTGGCGCTTGAAGCGCTCCTGCTCGAGAGGTTCCTCAGGCACGATGAAATCCTCGTTGCCGAGGCTCACCTCATCCTCGGAGAGCGGAAGATAATTACTATCCTCCGAGTCGTTGTGTATGGCCTGCTCATCAGGGCTAACTTGCCCATTTTCCTGTTCCTCTTGTTCGGAAGTTGCCTCAACAGGGTCTTCGTTGTCTTCGGCGTCGTCTGGAGTATTATTTTCTCGGTGCCAGTATTGTTATCTTTTGCACGATGTGACTTAGAGCGGCGCCGCTGATGCCGGCGCTTAGGCTGTGTCCGAGGAGGTTTATCCTCAACTGGATCTTCTTTGTCGTCGTCGTTAGGCTTTTTAGGTGTATCCACCATGTACACGTCGTACGAAGAAGTGGCCGTCCAGCGTCCGGTAAACGGCGGGTTCTGGCCATGCTCCTCATCTGCATCGCCGTCCATACTGTCGATGTCTTCGGAGCCGTAATCGAGCATGTCAGTTAAGTTCTCGACAGTGGCTATGTAGTGGGTGGCAGGCGGGAAGCGAAATTCCCCGTCATCAGCCTCCAGTTCGAACCGGATATAGTTCGGCTGTGAGTCCCCCGCTAAGGATAGATTTTTAATGAGTTCAGCACGTCGCCTAAAGGCGAGTGCCGGAAGATGTCCGCGGCGCTGAATTCGGTGATCGATGACCGATCCTGCTCGACATACGTGGACGCACATGGTTCGGAACTTATAGACGGAAACGAATCCGAGGTTCCGGTGACACAGACATCACCCAAGGTTAGGTCTGTGTGCGGCTCCAATGTGCGGAATCTGCGGCTTCCGTGGTGGGGTTGTGCTTCCCGTCCTCTGATGGCATGATCTGCTTCGGATCTAAGGCCAGAGCGGTTACAGGTGCAATTTCCTGGGTATGGCCCGATGACAGATTTAAGTCATGTTCATCGTGGTGACGGGGAGCGACTGCCATGGTCTTGAATCCGTCGAAGATCAAGTCTCCGCGGATATCCACGACGAAGTTCAAGCTCCCGAATCTGACCTGACGGCTAGGGGCGTAGCTATTGATCTGCTCCAGATGGCCAAGCGAGTTGGCCCGCAGCGCGAAGCCGCCGAGCACGAAGATCTGTCCGGGGAGGAAGACCTCTCCTTGGACAGCATTGTTGTGGATGATTGAAGGGGCTATCAAACCTTTTGGGGACGGCACAGTGGAACTCTCAATGAAAGCACCAATGTCGGTGTCAAAACCGGCGGATCTCGGGTAAGGGGTCCCGAACTATGCGTCTAAGGTCGATGGTAATAGGAGACAGGGGACACAATGTTTACCCAGGTTCGGGCCCTCTCTATGGAGGTAATACCCTACTTCCTTCTTGATTGATCTTGATGAATATGAGTATTACAAGAGTTGATCTACCACGAGATCGTAATGGCTAAAACCTTAGAAGTCTAGCCTATATGACTATATGCCGATCCGGACTAAGCCCTCCGGTTTATATAGACACCGGAGGGAACTAGGGTTGTACAAATTCGGTTACAGAGAAAGGAATCTTCATATTTGGACGCCAAGCTTGCCTTCCACGCCAAGGAGAGTCCCATACGGACACGGGAGAGAGTCTTCGGTCTTGTATCTTCACATCCCATTAGTCCGGCCCATGTCCAACAGGCCGGACGCCCGAGGACCCCTTAGTCCAGGACTCCCTCAAGCGAGACATAGCAATAGCATCAAGACAACTAGCAAAGCAAAGATAGTAGTGATATCCAAGGTAATGGTCATATTCCTGAAATCCTGCTTCGAAGAAGATCGAATCCATGAAGAAGACGAATGGGCGTAGTCGAATGAATCCTCACAACTTCGGAATGAAACCAAAGCTAACGACAGAAACAAACCGGAAAGAAGCAAACGACACGGTAAACACACAAGCATGAACATGGCATGATGCACAATCAAGTATGATGCATGTCCATTTTAATGAGGCATGGCATAGCAAAGTGCAACAATCAAATACTACACTTTAAGTGAAGATCAGTATGCAACGAGTTGCATATTAACGGAACTCCACATTTGAATTATTTAGTTCACTCTTGTTTATGTACACAACAATATTAAATGTTGGTTAACATAGCTAGAGGTGAAGCATAATTAAACTACATATTTAGGCAAGTTAACTGAGGCCGGAAACACAAATAACAATTCCAAAAAATCCCCATATGCACATTTCGAATTTGGTATTGTTCTACCCTAAACCATATTTTAGAGTTGTTAAACATGCAAAATAAGTGCACCGTGTTAATCTACACATTTTTCTACACAACTTACATATATAGTTTATTTAATTCAGAGCTATGGTTATTTAGTTATGAAATAAACCATTTTAACATGTCATCTAGCAATTTCAAGCAACAATTTAAATGTTGTTAGCATGTATGAGGATGACATATTTAAGTTATATGTAATGCTACGAAAATGTTAGCATAATATTGATGAGGACATGACTACCTTGTATACAACCAAAAATATTGCATACATGCATATTTGTGAGGTGATTTCTAATGCAAATTATGCAATAATTTATCTATGTTATCCAGGACAAAAATACTTCACAGACTTTTGTGTCATGTCTAATTGAAGGTGTATGGGACATTTGTACAATCCACATATGAAGATAAGCGAAAAAGAGAAGTTTAGATGTTGTTCAAGAAGCCCTCTCACATCACTTTTGGGCCAAGAGAAGATAGAGTCCAAGTCTCTCAAGTTCTGGACTCATATTTGGACTGCACAGACATACCTTACTCAAAACGCCAAGATCTCTTTCATCCGAACTCCGAACTGGGTGATTTTTTTTTGGAAAGTAGATTCCGTGCTCTTTCCAACCCAATTGGATTCACCTTCAAATTCGTCCGGAGCGTTGAGATATTGACGAAACAATCTGACGCTGCAGCAGAATCCGTGTCAAACTACAAGTCCAAAGGTGTGTTGCATCACTTACACTTGGGCCCGTGTACCTTACACAACCTAGGGTTGGTTTTAGGATGCCTTGGGACGTCCTCCCACCTCCTTGGCTGCCACCCCTTGCTCCTATATAAGTAGATCAATCTAGTAGCTTTTTCCTGGGGTTTTGTTTAGATTAAAATTCGTCATAGCTGCAACTTCGTGTACTTCGTTTGTGTTCAATGACCAGACAAAGATGTCATAGAACCCCACTTTCATCAATTAAGCCTTCCTCTTATATTCACAATATCCAGATTGCAATCTTAGTTTCTTGCTTGTTCTTCGTTTGGTCGCAGGAAATAGACCCTCCTGGTCAGGTTGATCATGCTCCGACGTGGTCAATAACCTCTCGGAGTTGGTTTAATGATTGCTAAGGCGTGATGTCCTTACACATTTGTAGTCGTACCGTCAAAGTCTACTTCTCCGAAAACGATAATCACCATCTCATCGAAAGACGGGACACCTTTACCTCTATCGAGTGGTATAATTTTCAGGTTGCTCGGTGAGAATTTCCAGTAATCCCTAGATTAGATTTATTTTCTTACCTACTATACCAGAAAAGGCCATAAAAAGTTAGATCTATTCATCCTTTGTCTAAGCCAGTCCGAGCCTTTGCAATTTTATTTTCATTGCTTGCATAGTTGAATTTTTGGTTGCATCGTTGTGTCGAGTTGCTGGTCTTAGTGTCTAGTTCGTTTGGAGTTTCAAGTTCTGTTCACATTAGTCACGCCGCCGCTGCATCATTATCCCTCATGTTGTCCACCACCCCAACCATCAGTTTCCACCACGTGCTACCCAATGTTCATTGTCATAATCAGAGTTGAGGCCGTTCACATCTTTGCTTGATCCAATCTGCACCTTATCTAATTTGTTTTGGAAAGAGGGAGAGAGAAAAAAATATAGAGAAAAAAGAGAGAAAAAAGTAAAAAAGTTAGAGAAAAAAGGAGATAAAGAAAAAGGAAAAAAATGTGAGACAAAAAAGGAGAAAAAAATATTCAGATCTATCTAGACTCAATCTCGTACCTGAATTCGGATTGGACTCCGTTTTGCGCACTGTTCAGTAAAGCAGGTATATCTTCCTCATACGAAGTCCGTTTTGGCTCTACGAGTGATCAATAGCAACGAGCCACATCTGAATAGTTGCAAAAACAAGTTCAATATTTGGCACCTCAAAATTGGCTTCTAAATAGGTATTTTTGCCCTCTGAAGTTTGTGAACACAGCTTGTTCCAGTTTTTATCGCCAGTTTTAGAAATTTTTGAGTCCTCATATCAACTCGGAATTGAGTGATTCTTTTTGCGTTCGAAATCTTGAGTTAGTAGCATTCTGTACAAAAATTAACAGAAAATTGGCACAAACTTTTCCAGAGGAAAGTTGGAGAGAGAGTTGTTGGTATATCCTGCTTGGCAGTTGTTTCTCACCATTATCTTTACTGTCATTGTGATCTTCACTTATATCTTGCTGTCCAGAGCTACTTCATATCCTTTATTAATGCTAGTTGTGCTACGCCATGACCTCATTAGTGTTCTAGGCTCGCGTCTCTAGTCCGGTCTAGCCTAGGACCAACACAGTACCGTCGTTGAGCGTTTTTTCAACATTGCATATCTGAATTGATTATTGCTAATCTTTTGCTACCATATATTTAAGCCTACAAGCTCCACATATTTCAACACCGTGTATACGTATGTTCCCCTGGCAATCGCTTTACTCAATCTTCAGAGTTATTTGACATAGCTGGTTGCCTGTCACCAACTGCTATAGGGTAAGAACTTGTAAGATATTGATATTTGCTTTACTGTGAGCGCTTTACCACCACATCCTAGTAGTTCATAGGAACATTATTCTTGAATTTGTTTTCTTGTTTCTACTAATCATGACAGGTTCCTGAGATAGAAGTTCTTGGACGACGGATACATCTTCACCATCACGAGAGGTGGGACAACACACAAAAGCACATGGTCAGGTTATCTCTTTACCGTCATTTGAGGGTAGTTTAATCCTGATATTTATCTAGCTTGGGAGCTTGAAGTAGAACAAGTTTTTAGTCACCATGATTTTTATGAACTTGAGAGAGTACGAGCTGCCACTTGAGTATTTACTAGTTTTCTTCTGTTTGGTGGAGTGTACATTGTAAGAAAAACATTGATAACCAACCCACAACTTGGACAGATTTGAAAGTTGTAATGAGACAATAATTTTTTCCTCCTTACTATCACCGTGAATTGCTTCGCAAACTAGAACAATTAAAACAAGGCAGTAACACTGTTCATGCTTACTACCAAGAGTTCAAATCTTATATGCATCATTATGACATAGAAGAATATGAGGAAGATACAATGAATAGATTTTTTGGTAGTTTGAACCATGATATTCACGCAAGATTTGAGTATATTCCTCGTTGCATTACTGGCATGTATGTTCGCGCTTGTACCTTTGAGACATAGATACAGGAGGATGCAATGGGTGACTACAACAACAACTATTCCAGTTCATGCTCACCACCACCGGTTGGTTCCTCCACCGTTGCACCTACTACAGCAGCCACACCTTAGATTGTGAGCGCGACATCATCTCAAGTGTATGGTACATTGTCATAGCCTATACCTACATCAGCTACGTCTTTGCGACAAGGTAACAGTAAAGGTATTGATGAGATAACTTCACATGAGAATGATGCATGCCTAGTTAACTTGAATACATCATGTGTTGAGTTACCTGTTGATTTGAGCACACCACCTATTTTAGAGAATTGTGTTACTATCATGAATGTGTCATGTGATCAAACAGCTGAAATGCCAACAATTTTGTGTGCACCCATTGAATTAACTGTTGATGCAAAAGAACCAATGTTTAATCATTTGGATATGACCTCTAATCTTGGTGATGATTCTTTGTCAAATGACTTATTGCATGTTTGCTTATTTAAGCATGTTGTAGCATGTAAATTTGATCCAAGTAAGGTTTATTCACCAATGTTGGGATGGTTTAATGATGAACATTGTCAATCTTTTGATATTAATAAGAGCTTCACTTATATGTGCAAACTGAGTTGCAATATTTTCATGCCTTCTACTTCTTGTGATAATATTTTGGATTTATATTTGATGAACTATGAAAGTTACTCATGTATACATGTGTCATATGTGCAAAAACCAAGGGAAGTAAAAATGGATGACATATACATATACAACATGTACACCTTGTCTCTTTTGTTAGCCACATTTCAGATTAAGCAACGCCGATGACGGCTTTGTTTTCAAGAAGGGGAGGATGATGAGGACATGACTACCTTGGATACGACCAAAAAAATATTGCATACATGCATATTTATGAGGTGATTTCTAATGCAAAATATGCAATAATTTATTTATGTTATCCAGGACAAAAATACTTCACAAACTTTTGTGCCATGTCTAATTGCAGGTGTATGGGACATTTGTACAATCCACATATGAAGGTAAGGGAAAAGAAGGGGTGATGTTCAAAAAGTCCTCTCACGTCACTTTTCGGCCAAGAGAAGATAGAGTCCAAGTCTCTCATGTTCTGGACTCAGATTCAGACTGCACAGACATACCTGACTCAAAACGCCAAGATCTCTTTCATCCAGACTCCGAATTGGGTGGTTCTTTTTTTGGAAAGTAGATTTCGTGCTCTTTCCAGCCCAATGGGATTCACCTTCAAATTCGTCCGGAGCGTTGAGATATTGATGAAACAATCGGATGCTACAGCAGAATCCGTGTCAAACTACAAGTCCAAAGGTGTCACTACAAAAAAAATACACTTCCGTGATGATACGTGTTTGTCACAGTAGGTCGCGTTTTTTGTCATGCATGTACATCCATGACGATTTTATGACAGAATCAAGATATTCATACCTGTGCTGTCGTAGAAGTGTTCCATGACATTACCAAAATTATCATCACGGAAGTGTCCACTTCCATGACGATAAATCGCGCGTCACAGAAGTGCTTTCGTCAAGGGTGACTGACACGTGGCATCCACCGTAACGGAACGCCGTTAAGCTATCGGGTCCTGTTTTGGATCCGATAACCCGCTAACAGCCCCGACCAATGGGGATTTTCCACGTGTAAAATCATCATTGGCTGGAGGAAACACGTGCCGGCTCATCGTTGGGACAGATGTCATCCACTCATTGGACCGAAGGCGCCTATGATACGTCGACACGTGGCACGGCCGAACAGAGGCCCATTCCTGTGAAAAGGCCGGCCCGTTTGACTTGGTCAAAAGGTGGCGTGCCGGCCCATGGAAAGCCTGTTAACGGCCTATTCGCATATAGCCCATTTATAGCCCGCTAACCCAGGGCCCGTTACGACCTATCCGAATTAGGCCCAGTAGTGTCATCTGGGCCGTCCAATATGATTCCAGCCCATTTTAAGTTCCGGCCCATGTATGGCCCATGACGTCTTTCGGCCCATATGAGGCCCTTTGTAACTCTTGGCCCATTAACGGCCCGTGGTGAAACTGGCCCGTAATGAACAGTGTATCACTTTATACCCATTAACGGTCCATTAATCCATTGGGCCGTTTGCAGCCCATGTTATCTTTCGGCCTTCTCAGGGCCCATTTATTCTTGGGCTCATTTCCAGCATTCAGTTACTTACGGCCCGTTACTGCCATTTTCTGCTTGTGGGCCAAATTCAGCCCGTGGTTAAAGTCGGCCCATTTGTGGCCCGTTAATACGTTGGGCCGTTTTCATAGCATCATCAAATACGGCCTATTAACGATGGCCCATTATGGTCGGCCCATGAACGGACGACTCCAACTCTAGCCCGTTTACGGCCATAATGTGGTCTGTTTTTGGCCCATGTTTGGCCAATCGATCATACGGCCCGTATAAGGCACATTGATGATACGGCCCGTAGAAGGCCCATTGTTTCTACGGCCCATAGAAGGCCCATTGTTTCTACGGCCCGTAGGAGGCCCAGTGTCACTACAGTAAATATGTAGCCCATGGTTATTGTGGCCTAGTTTTAAAAAATAGGTTATTGCGGCCACTAGCAAACCGCAGAAAAAGAACTGCACTGACTACAAGCAAACAAATAAACAAGACAACAAGGAAATAAATAAGCAGCAAACTTACGCTAGGCTATCATGGCTATCACACATATTACATCCACTGGGCATCAAAGCTTGCCACCAGTGCAAATAAACGCGTCGACAAAAGAATATACAAAACTGAGAGCACTTCAGAAGGAACTAGGCCTGGCCAGGTCGGGCCCCCCAAACAGCCGAACAAGCTGATTAGACCTCAGTTGTGTCAACGATAGATGCATCACCCGTAGCTGTATGGCATGATGGTGCACAAGGCAGTCCTCTGACATCTTCATTACATCTTTGACTTCAAGTCGGAGCTAAGCTGAAGCAAGCCTTTCCGCTTTAAGTTGAGACTGAAGAAGTCGAACTGATTGAGGCAGCGACTGCACAGAGGTTGTCTCACACCTGCTGGTGAGTAGCTTCAACTCACTATCTTCATCAAGACAGGACCTTGGGGTCATCTCGCTGTCCTCAAGATGGTTTGGCTCACTATCTTCCCTAAAGTTCTGCCTGGCATAAGAGATACGACTTTGAAAGAGAAATAAGGAGACACGTAACAGGTTTCACAATTATATAAGCAAATAAATGGATCTGTTCTGCATAAGGAACATGTTTTTACAACTACAATTTGAAACTGATAGTTGTTGCAAACATCCAATCAGATGTAAACAACAAAGCAAACAGCAGTGGAGGAAATGATGCCTACCCAAATCTATACTAGAACAAAGTTTGAAGGCTTGAGAAGGATGAACTTACATTACATGTTAACACGGGCTGGACAAAGCCCTTCTCCATGTTGATGGAAGGATAATTCAATAAATTCCCCAAAGAAAATTCTTTATAAGCGTTGCCATTATTCTACATTTTGCAAAGAGTAAATATAGATCAAATAATATTGGAAGAAACAGAGGATAATGAAGCTCAGGTGCAGACTGATGATACATAATCAAATAGCAATTAATTAAGTACATCGTTACAAGGCAAAAGGGAGAGAGGTACTAACAAGAGCAATGCAGAGCCCAGTATTGTTGTGAGATCGTATGATCCTTTGAGCAAGGAGATTCATCTGAAATTAGTTTTCATACAAGAGAGAAGGTAAGGCACATGCAGAAATTTAGGAGTTCAAATTTTGAATTGATATCATAGACAGTACCTGACGCTGGGCTCCCAGCAGTTCTAATAGGGGTTTGGCCACTGGAGTAGGGGTAAAGTGTGGTACAGTTGGGCCTGTGTTTTCTGTGGCTGCTGATCTATCTGATTTAATAGGTATCACTACCTTTTCCAAATACCTAGTTTGTACTCCTTGAGGATCTGCACTCACCCTCTTCCTTTTGGACATCTATTACAAAAGAACAATATTTGACTGGAAAAACATAGTATGACAACACATGGAATAGGTACAGAAAATGGATACATATGGCATATACTCATATATGATGCTTAAACTAAGCAGATGGTGTAACAAAGTAGAAGTAATGCAAGAGGTCATATGCAAAATATGTGCGACCAATACAACCTTGCCAAGTTAGAGCAAGCACCTTGATGGGTGAATAAGATAGGCCATCCTCCACCATGTCAATTTTGTTAGCCAGTGGATTGTTCCGCAATATTCCTCTCGTGCGCCCATTCTCATATTCATTTTGATAATGTTCAATATCTGACATGCATGAAAACATAAAAACAAGTGAGATTATCTTTGTAATGCAGAAGTGATTCTAATCCAATACTGCCTCCCTGTAAACCCCTGTGTGCTATCTCTGCAATTCTTTTAAGAGATGCCATGCATGCTGTAATTTGGTGTGTGCATTAATATAATGTGGCCTACTACTCAAAATATGAGAGCTCCAGAAGTGATGACACTTCGCAGATGACAGCTTCAACATATAGTAAAGAAGAACAAGTCGACCTGACCTGACAGATTCAAAATATACTAAGGGAGAACAACTCGACCTGACCAGTCGACCGCAAGAGAAGAGGATCATCTTAAAGAAGAGCAGAAGAGCAAGCAGATTGAAGATATTACAAGTCTTTCAATTCAGCGTCGGTTGGCCACCCATGATGAACCAGAGCGCACAGAGAAATACTATTCTTTCCGGTCTCTCCATATGTGGCTCACATGCATTTCGAAACTAAAGTAGGAACATTTAGCTGACCAATTAAACATCTCTCAGTTTTACTAATATCAGCATAATATCAGATATGAATTTGTACAACTAAGCTTGTTTAGCTCGATGGGTGGAGCAGTGCTATTACGACACGAACCACGTAATCTGATCGTGGTCATCATAAAATGGGGAAACCATAAGCATGATGAGTACAATGTTGACCGTGGCAGTGGGATGGCAGATCTGAAGCTACAAACAGTGCAAAGGGTAGTTAGCAACCGATGTTTGCTTTGAAATAACAACTAAGATTTGGTATGGACAAGAAAGTACAGTCAACAAGTGACAAAGAAATGCAATTCTGCTGTCTCTCTATATGTCGCGACATGCATTTGGAAACTCAAGTGGGACCTTTAGCTAACCAATTAAATTTGTCTGTTAACTAATATCAGTATCATATCACAATCATATTTGAACAACTAAGCTTTTGAATTTTGAGTGTTATGTTGTTTAGCTTGAAGGGTGGAGTAATTCTAGTACGACAGAAAGCACCTACGCAGATCATAGTAGAGTAGATAAAAGGGGAAAACCCTAAGCATCAAGAGAAAAATCAGGAAAGTGGAACTAGCTGGACCAGTGGGTGGCGCACATGCTTTTCGAAACGAATATAGGAACATTAGGTGACCAATTAAACGTTCTCTGTTTTAGTGATATGAGCATCATATCAGATTCGTATTTCAACACGTAAGCTTTGGGTTGAGGTCTTGAGGAGCAATGCTAGCACGACACGAAGCACCTACGATGATGGTAGTGAATATAAAGGGGGGAAACCATAAGCTTTACGAGTATAGTGCCCGTGCCATGGCGGATCTGTAGGTGCAAACCGGACAAAGCTACTTCGCAACCAATGTTTGCTTTCAACTAGCCACTACGATTTGGTACGGACAAGAAAAGTACAGTAAACAAATTACGATCTATTTTCTAGGTGAGATCAATAACTTAAGCACATATGGAAGAGTACCACCTCTCTTGCGACGCCGTGTAGGCCTCTGCTGATACGTTGAGGGTGCTGCGGGTGCGATGGCTGTCGGCGGCGGGGAAGAAGACTTTAGACGGCAGACGGCCGGGTCGGGGGATAAATCCTGTTGCCGTGGACGAGGTGGTCGTAGGAGCGGCAATGGCAAGGTGGACGACGGCGCCGATGAAGCGAGAGGACGCGATGAAAGGATCCTGGTCCAGCGACGTGGATGAGAGACGTCCATCTCTTGCAGTGGACGACGGGGTAGGGGTAGCGGCTCCGGCAAGGTGGAGGATGGGGTGGCGGACGGAGGAGGCTGGCCGTAGTGGGGAGGTTGTCGTGGCGCCGACGGTGTATGAATGGGGAAATGGAGGGGAGGGGGGATCTCAAACTTTGGGACGCGCTTCTCTGAAATGTGGGAAAGTTACTAACTTATCCCCTGTTTAAAATTTCGGACATCGCGTCGGTTGGGGATAGGACGGTAATCTCGCATCTCCCAAATATTTGCCGGTAACTATTTCGGGCGAGGAGAGGGTGTTTTGCCGCCCACGGTTGGCACCCACGGTGTATGAACAGGGCTGACAGGTAGGGCGGTTGTGTCACGTCTGAGGGAAGTTACACATCTGCCCCTATTTAAATATTAGCCTACATGGATTTCGGATGAGGAGAGTTTGTTTTGCCACCCATCGTGTATGAATGGGGAAATGGAGGGAGAGACACATGTCTTTCGGACGAGCTTGAATCAAATGTGTTTTGCCACCCACGTTTGGCGCCCACCATGTCTGAATGGTCTTAGAGGCCATCGTGTCACATCTGATTGAAGTTTCTAGTCTACCCTTATCGACAGCAGTGTAAATCCGGTCGATAAGGATGTAAGTGTCAGGGGTAGACAGTAATTTCCATCTCGCAAACACTTGCTTCGGGCAGCCCACAAATTATAGTGGGTGTTTAGCCGCTTCGTTCAAAACTTGGGAGAATTAGCATTCACGTTTGCCCTGGGCCCTGGCAAACTGAATTCAAATCCAATTTGTATTCGATTACAAATATCCACAGATAATTCTACGTTTTGTTATTTATTTCAAAACCACAACAAAGATTTATTCCACCTTTATATATGATTATGATTTAGAAATGTTGTGATCTTCGAATTCAGTAGGTTGGATACACTTTGAGTCAAACAGTTATTTCATCCAATACAATATGCTCACACGAAAAACAGTTCACCTTATGTCAATCATACAAGTACTGAGGATTACCTCGCCTAAAAAATTCAGATCATTACAACACATGGACAACATAGGGGGTCTTACAACATAATCCATTCAGAGACATGACACAACATGCAAGTACAATAATCTAATGACAATTTCAATTGGTATCTAAAGAAGAACCGGGATTACCCTGGGCTTCAAATAGCAGAAATAGCAGGACCTCCCCCGTCTTCAAATGCAACATTCTTACTTCCTCTAATTCTTGGGTTGCTTGCATAATGTGTGCCGCTAATTCCATAATTTCCAGCCTCAAGATAAAGATTACCTCATTCATGGCAGCAACACCATCTCTTTCTGCCTCTAGTAGAGCCTCAAGAACTATAATATCTATGCTCAGACTGCTCTCCGGCGGTGTTGCCTCTGAACTGCTACCATCTGGTAACATGGATGGCGCACCGCTTCCACAAATAGATTCTGGGGTTGTACATTGTGTCCTAGTGTGAATGGCATCCTGAAAGGTTTCCGCTGGACATAAGTAAGAGATAGTTATCGCATGATCCAGGCAGCAAGCTTACATGGTAAACGACATACGAATTATTGCCGAGCATGGCAAGCTATATTTAAATGGTTCGAAGCAGCATCAGCCGAAAAGAAATTAAAATGGTAAGATGAAAGTTGAAAGGGAGTGTACCACCGCTATATTTAAGTTGCCAAGGCATCTAAGCAGTTGAAATAATCTGAGAAAGCACTTAACAGTGTGGCCTCATATAAACTACGAAGACAGTCTTGTGATGAAGTTCAGAGGAAAAGTTAAGCACTCAAATGAACTAGGCATGCATTTCTTTACGATAGTACAACAGGCACTGCTGACATATTGGCCAACTCAGGTATAGCGTAACAACAAACAAGCATTCGAATCAAGCAATACAGCAAAGCAGACAACTGAACTATTTGTAATTCTGTAGGATTACAGGTTGAGGGCACAAGCCAAGAAAGCAGCCCACTCGCATTACATTTCACATGTATTAAAACACACTGGCTTACCATATGTTGCTGTGAATCCTCGCTGCTATTGCAATTTTCTTTGAAGATATCGTCAGCATCCCGTGGTTGCAAATCTAGTTGTTGTAGTTTATTCTGCACCCTCTATTTAGGTAAAATTAATTTTAATCGCATGCACTGGTCCGAATTGACCCCCCCCCCCCCCCCCCCCCCCCCCCCCCCCCCCCCCCCCCCCCCCCCCCCCCCCCCCCCCCCCCCCCCCCCCCCCCCCCCCCCCCCCCCCCCCCCCCCCCCCCCCCCCCCCCCCCCCCCCCCCCCCCCCCCCCCCCCCCCCCCCCCCCCCCCCCCCCCCCCCCCCCCCCCCCCCCCCCCCCCCCCCCCCCCCCCCCCCCCCCCCCCCCCCCCCCCCCCCCCCCCCCCCCCCCCCCCCCCCCCCCCCCCCCCCCCCCCCCCCCCCCCCCCCCCCCCCCCCCCCCCCCCCCCCCCCCCCCCCCCCCCCCCCCCCCCCCCCCCCCCCCCCCCCCCCCCCCCCCCCCCCCCCCCCCCCCCCCCCCCCCCCCCCCCCCCCCCCCCCCCCCCCCCCCCCCCCCCCCCCCCCCCCCCCCCCCCCCCCCCCCCCCCCCCCCCCCCCCCCCCCCCCCCCCCCCCCCCCCCCCCCCCCCCCCCCCCCCCCCCCCCCCCCCCCCCCCCCCCCCCCCCCCCCCCCCCCCCCCCCCCCCCCCCCCCCCCCCCCCCCCCCCCCCCCCCCCCCCCCCCCCCCCCCCCCCCCCCCCCCCCCCCCCCCCCCCCCCCCCCCCCCCCCCCCCCCCCCCCCCCCCCCCCCCCCCCCCCCCCCCCCCCCCCCCCCCCCCCCCCCCCCCCCCCCCCCCCCCCCCCCCCCCCCCCCCCCCCCCCCCCCCCCCCCCCCCCCCCCCCCCCCCCCCCCCCCCCCCCCCCCCCCCCCCCCCCCCCCCCCCCCCCCCCCCCCCCCCCCCCCCCCCCCCCCCCCCCCCCCCCCCCCCCCCCCCCCCCCCCCCCCCCCCCCCCCCCCCCCCCCCCCCCCCCCCCCCCCCCCCCCCCCCCCCCCCCCCCCCCCCCCCCCCCCCCCCCCCCCCCCCCCCCCCCCCCCCCCCCCCCCCCCCCCCCCCCCCCCCCCCCCCCCCCCCCCCCCCCCCCCCCCCCCCCCCCCCCCCCCCCCCCCCCCCCCCCCCCCCCCCCCCCCCCCCCCCCCCCCCCCCCCCCCCCCCCCCCCCCCCCCCCCCCCCCCCCCCCCCCCCCCCCCCCCCCCCCCCCCCCCCCCCCCCCCCCCCCCCCCCCCCCCCCCCCCCCCCCCCCCCCCCCCCCCCCCCCCCCCCCCCCCCCCCCCCCCCCCCCCCCCCCCCCCCCCCCCCCCCCCCCCCCCCCCGCATTCAAGAAGTAAAATAGTAGGCAGTGATATCTAGGAAGTACAGTAATACTTAGGACAAAACTAAATCATATTAACTATATGTGCACTGGTATGTAATTTAGCACATGTAACATGTTCACTGCCAGAAGTATGGCCCTACAGGTGCAAGCAGAATAAGGCGTCTCATGAAAAACTGAATGATGCCCTGAAGAAATTCAAAGGTGCGGTGCTTATGCTAAGAAAGTGAACGTAGGCGCCGGCCGTTGGATAATAGTACCTGATTCTCGGCGGCGTATGGGTATCGTTGTCATACTTGATAGCTAAGGATCGTCGATGGTGCTCATGTTGCGGTTGAGTTTGGGCCGGCTGTCGCCGTCGCTGAAGCGGCTCCGGTGCTACGGTTGCGGCGCCTGTCGATATACAAGAAAGCTCATCTGTGGTAAGTGAACAGTTGCACGATAAAGAGAAAAAACGAAGGAGTACAAATCGAAATAACATGATGAGGCTGCGGCGTCGGTAAAGCAGGGCCGGTGGAGTTGAATATGTCGTCCGTGGAGCGGGTCCGGTGCAGTGGACGAAGGCTTCGGCGGGCGCGTTGTACAGTGCTTTCGGTGAGGCGGATCTGTTGCGGCGGACGAGGGCTTGTATGAAGGGCCAGCGAAGGGGCGGACGAGGGAGTCAGTGAAGCGCCTACACTATGGTGGACGAGGGCGCTGGTTAAGCAGATCCGGTGTGGTGGACCATGATGGCGGTCAAGGAGATCTGGAGCGGTGGACAAGCCAGTCGCTGAAGCGGCTCCAGTGAAGTGGTGAGTTGGCAGTTAGGGGTTCCAAGGTGCGGAAGGTAGATCCGTCGGGGTGTGAGGTCCACCGCTGCGGTGGAGGACTAGATTCGGTGGCTTGCCGTGGTTGGGGGGGTCAGGGAGGGGAAGGGGAGGGGCTCTAGGGAAGAATGTTGGAGGCAAAGAGGGGAAAACAATGGAGTTACCAAAGCAGCCCTTTTTCGTTCATGTCCCCCCCCCCCCCCCCCCCCCCCCCCCCCCCCCCCCCCCCCCCCCCCCCCCCCCCCCCCCCCCCCCCCCCCCCCCCCCCCCCCCCCCCCCCCCCCCCCCCCCCCCCCCCCCCCCCCCCCCCCCCCCCCCCCCCCCCCCCCCCCCCCCCCCCCCCCCCCCCCCCCCCCCCCCCCCCCCCCCCCCCCCCCCCCCCCCCCCCCCCCCCCCCCCCCCCCCCCCCCCCCCCCCCCCCCCCCCCCCCCCCCCCCCCCCCCCCCCCCCCCCCCCCCCCCCCCCCCCCCCCCCCCCCCCCCCCCCCCCCCCCCCCCCCCCCCCCCCCCCCCCCCCCCCCCCCCCCCCCCCCCCCCCCCCCCCCCCCCCCCCCCCCCCCCCCCCCCCCCCCCCCCCCCCCCCCCCCCCCCCCCCCCCCCCCCCCCCCCCCCCCCCCCCCCCCCCCCCCCCCCCCCCCCCCCCCCCCCCCCCCCCCCCCCCCCCCCCCCCCCCCCCCCCCCCCCCCCCCCCCCCCCCCCCCCCCCCCCCCCCCCCCCCCCCCCCCCCCCCCCCCCCCCCCCCCCCCCCCCCCCCCCCCCCCCCCCCCCCCCCCCCCCCCCCCCCCCCCCCCCCCCCCCCCCCCCCCCCCCCCCCCCCCCCCCCCCCCCCCCCCCCCCCCCCCCCCCCCCCCCCCCCCCCCCCCCCCCCCCCCCCCCCCCCCCCCCCCCCCCCCCCCCCCCCCCCCCCCCCCCCCCCCCCCCCCCCCCCCCCCCCCCCCCCCCCCCCCCCCCCCCCCCCCCCCCCCCCCCCCCCCCCCCCCCCCCCCCCCCCCCCCCCCCCCCCCCCCCCCCCCCCCCCCCCCCCCCCCCCCCCCCCCCCCCCCCCCCCCCCCCCCCCCCCCCCCCCCCCCCCCCCCCCCCCCCCCCCCCCCCCCCCCCCCCCCCCCCCCCCCCCCCCCCCCCCCCCCCCCCCCCCCCCCCCCCCCCCCCCCCCCCCCCCCCCCCCCCCCCCCCCCCCCCCCCCCCCCCCCCCCCCCCCCCCCCCCCCCCCCCCCCCCCCCCCCCCCCCCCCCCCCCCCCCCCCCCCCCCCCCCCCCCCCCCCCCCCCCCCCCCCCCCCCCCCCCCCCCCCCCCCCCCCCCCCCCCCCCCCCCCCCCCCCCCCCCCCCCCCCCCCCCCCCCCCCCCCCCCCCCCCCCCCCCCCCCCCCCCCCCCCCCCCCCCCCCCCCCCCCCCCCCCCCCCCCCCCCCCCCCCCCCCCCCCCCCCCCCCCCCCCCCCCCCCCCCCCCCCCCCCCCCCCCCCCCCCCCCCCCCCCCCCCCCCCCCCCCCCCCCCCCCCCCCCCCCCCCCCCCCCCCCCCCCCCCCCCCCCCCCCCCCCCCCCCCCCCCCCCCCCCCCCCCCCCCCCCCCCCCCCCCCCCCCCCCCCCCCCCCCCCCCCCCCCCCCCCCCCCCCCCCCCCCCCCCCCCCCCCCCCCCCCCCCCCCCCCCCCCCCCCCCCCCCCCCCCCCCCCCCCCCCCCCCCCCCCCCCCCCCCCCCCCCCCCCCCCCCCCCCCCCCCCCCCCCCCCCCCCCCCCCCCCCCCCCCCCCCCCCCCCCCCCCCCCCCCCCCCCCCCCCCCCCCCCCCCCCCCCCCCCCCCCCCCCCCCCCCCCCCCCCCCCCCCCCCCCCCCCCCCCCCCCCCCCCCCCCCCCCCCCCCCCCCCCCCCCCCCCCCCCCCCCCCCCCCCCCCCCCCCCCCCCCCCCCCCCCCCCCCCCCCCCCCCCCCCCCCCCCCCCCCCCCCCCCCCCCCCCCCCCCCCCCCCCCCCCCCCCCCCCCCCCCCCCCCCCCCCCCCCCCCCCCCCCCCCCCCCCCCCCCCCCCCCCCCCCCCCCCCCCCCCCCCCCCCCCCCCCCCCCCCCCCCCCCCCCCCCCCCCCCCCCCCCCCCCCCCCCCCCCCCCCCCCCCCCCCCCCCCCCCCCCCCCCCCCCCCCCCCCCCCCCCCCCCCCCCCCCCCCCCCCCCCCCCCCCCCCCCCCCCCCCCCCCCCCCCCCCCCCCCCCCCCCCCCCCCCCCCCCCCCCCCCCCCCCCCCCCCCCCCCCCCCCCCCCCCCCCCCCCCCTTCCTCTCTCTCTCTCTCTCCATCGCTAGCTCTCTCTTTCTCTCGCTCTCACACCCCTCTCCCACACACACACACTCGATGTCTCTTCCAAATAGTCTGCTCCCCCACCCGCACCCGTGCTATCTCGCTACTACACATGTCACACCATTCCACCTTCCCTTATACTAGGTTTACATCATCAGTGGTCTCTCTACTCCACACACACTCTCTCCCTCTCACACACAAACGCGTGCACAAACACACACAGACACACACAAACACCCATTTATCTGGATCCTCATCTGTCGTCATGTCCGCATGTGTATCTCACACACTCACTCTCTAATTATGTATATGTGTCTCCACATTACACAACACAAAGCCCCATGTACATGTCTCTCTCTATCCTCCACACACAAAGACACAAAGAATCTGTTATCATTTCCTCAGTCTCTAACATATCACACACGCACACTGTCTCTCTCTCTCTCTTGCAAACACGCTCAACAAGGGTTTCCCCGTGAATAACTTACCGTCTATTCTTCAACAGTCGTGGCAGTACGATGAATACAAGACGTGAAAAAGAATAAATCTACATGTGCTTAGACCACCTAGTATGACTACTAGGACTAGAGCAAGCCAAAAAGCGCGCCGCCGTCACCCCCTCCTTGTCGGCGACGGGAAAACCTTTGGGGGGGGGGGGGGGGGGGGGGGGGGGGGGGGGGGGGGGGGGGGGGGGGGGGGGGGGGGGGGGGGGGGGGGGGGGGGGGGGGGGGGGGGGGGGGGGGGGGGGGGGGGGATGCTGAGGCGTTGAATAGAATGTAGATGCTAGTTTACGGAAACAAGTATCGATAATACGTTTGTATCTCCATACTTATATTTCTTCTCTTATAAAAAATCGAGTTGGTGATGATGGTACGCGTGCCATCTTGCAATATAGACCATCCGATCTATATCTGACGGTTGGAAATTAAACTAAAAGATACCCGCACCCCTCTCCACATTTGCCGACAAGGCCTTCCCTCGTTCATCCTTATCTCCAACAACCTCATTGTTGAGCAATTAAGAAAGGAAGCCTCTGGAACAAACTGGCCTGGTGGCCACTGCCGGCGTCGTCAATCCCCATGCCTCCGTTCAGTCCGACCACCAATCACCACCACGCCCCACTCCTCTTCACCTTATCTCCTATTTCTCGAGATATCATTAGTTTTTACACATGGAATTACTCCCGATGGGTCAATCACAACGAGTGTTTTATAAAAAAATGCATCTTGATGTTCCGTGCAATGCACGGATCTTGCTAGTACTCCTACAGAAGACTAAGTTGGTGATGATGGTGTGTCTGCCATCCGTCGTTTGTGACCATTAGATCTACATCTAACGACTGTGAGGTAAGTTATTGCCTTTTCTCACCAACATCCCACTTGTCTACCAATTTGCAGAAAAACCCATAATTAGTATCTTAAAACCAACCACATCCCTCCCTGACCTCACCAAAACAGCCCAAGGAATATATTCTAATTGAAACATAATATATCTCTAGTGATATATGTATATCAAAATTAGAGTGTTTTGTATCAAGTTTGTGAATAAGTATTATTCTAATTATGATTCGTTGCAACGCATATGAACATTGCTAGTATTTCCAACCACGCAATTTTTTTTCCTAGTATTCCATAGTTTCGAGTTTTCCATCAAGATATTAGTCACTCATGGTTGATATTTACTTTCAATCATGTACACATATGCACTATGTAACTAGCCTTGCTTATTGGGTTCCAAAGCTTAACTTTCACTCCTACTTACAATATGTGGAGTATTTAACAAAAAACTACCACTTTCAACCAGCCCTAGGAAGAATCTATTGTACAAAAAATAGCAAAAACATACCCAAAATTTCTTAATCCATGCCAAAAACTACTACCTAGTACTCCCTCCGTCCCACAATGTAAGACGTTTTTGCAAGCTAGTTTAGCTTGCAAAAACATCTTATATTATGGGACAGAGGAAGTACCGATTAGGTTAGTTTAAACCCATTTATGACAGGGTTGGCCCACATGTCCGTGCTGACGAGACAGCTTAAACTAACACATTTTGTTTGACCGTTGACACGAGGGACCCACATCTAACCTTCTATCCTGTTATTCCCCCTCAAATCATTATTTTTCCTGAACATTACTTCAAACAGTATTGATGCGTGTTCGTCGGTGGCGCCGGTGATGAGCGAGTTGGCCGCCGTTCCGCCAGACGGGCCGGACGCCGCACTGGCCTCCGCACGGGTTGGCAGGCTGGCCCGACCGTGACTCACGAGCGAGCAAGCTGCCGCGCTGGCCTTCGCTCGAGCCAGATTGCTGGCCTTAGCACGGGGCGCACGAGCAAGCCGCCGCGCTGTCGTGCCAATCTAGCTAGCAAACCTTGCAGACAAGCAGCTGGACGGAGCTATCTTGGCTAGCTAGCGGCCACGAGCGCCGGACGGAGCTGGCATCCGGGCTGCCGCAAGATGGGCTCCGCACCGCCGGCGGTTTTGACCTCACCTTCTGTCGGCGGCGGTAGCTGCGCCCCATGGCCGAGGATGACTAGGTGGACGGGTCGGAGGTAGGAGGTCACTCGGGGATTTTTGTGCAGACTGACATGTAGGTCCCACAAGTCATAACGCCCGGTCGAATAGAAGGAGTTGACTTAATGGGCGACATGGGCCCTGTTTGGATACTCTAAGTCAGAGGTTAGAGTTAGATTCTAACCCTGAACTAACTCTAACCAAAGTGGTGTTTGGATGGCAGGGTTAGATTGACAACAAATGTATCCAAACAGGGCCATGGGTTGAAACGTGCCTATAATGGCACTTTGTAGAGTAGTCGTTTCTTGGTAGGGCTGGTTGGTAAGAGCATGTACACTGGTTGATAAGGTAGTCTTATCTTAAGTCTGCCACGTATGCAAGTGGTAGTAGTTTCTTGGCATTATCAGTGGTTTCTTGCATTATTAGGGGTTTCTTGTAAGGAACAATGTACTACTAGCGACAAAAGGTGATTCTAGGTTGCGTTGTACTCCAACGAGTACTACTAGTGGTCGCGGGAGTGTATACCTCGTTTTGTGGGTTCGATCCCGGCCGAACGCACGGCGGCCTTTTTTTTAAATAGTAACTTCGCTGCGAGCCAATATTTTACACGGGTAGTTTGAGTTTTGAAGTCAAACGGACGTGCGGCACTACAATCTGGGTGCACTGGATAGCCTAGCCATGTGAATGGGTTTTCCTTCCCAGCATCTCGTGGCTCGCGTGCTCGCCCTAGCCGCACCTCGCTTGCAGCTTCCTCATCAGCTAGTAGCATATTTAAACTAGCGCCTCCCAATTAAGCCCGAGGAGCTGTAAAAGCCTGGCGGGGCATTGGGAACTGTGGAATATGGCTCTGTATGTAAAGTGCTCTACTACTAATCTGTAGCTTGTGGCATTGCACGCATGGACTTCACTCCATTATCGGCTCTACTATAAAAGAAATTCCTCTTGACGTGTTTTTTTTGAAACGGAGGCAAAAGCTTTGCTTCATCTCATTCATAAAGAAGGAACTACTAACAAAGTTCGACGAGATCCATTACACCTCCACAAATGGAAGCGAAAAGCCTAGTCTCGCTGTATCAAATAACTCAAATGTTCTGCCCCCGCGGTAACCATCGCTGATAAACAGGCTGCTAGTGTGTGCGTGAGAGGAGCGGCTGAGTAGGCCAGCTACATGAGAGGAGCGGCTGAATAGAGCACCGAGAGTACCCACTAGGCCACTACGCAGGTGTACTTTCCCTGCATTGATAGTACAACGATGGTTCTAGAGAACAGTAGTACCCTCCACTTCCAACTGTAGCTCCTTGGCCCTGAGATTCAAGAGTTCAAAACTGGTGCACTATACTAGAAGTACAGTACATCGCACTACTAGTTGAGAAAGTAGTACTAGTACTGCTACAGTATGAGTACGTACTCCTCCGTCACATAATGTAAGACGTTTTTTGACACTAGTTGGCATGTACAAAAAATAGCAAAAACATACCCAAAATTTCTTAATCCACGCCAAAAACTACTACCTAGTGCCAAAAATTTCTTACTAGTGCTGTTATTTACAGTATAATGCAATCCCATAACGTCCCATAATGCTAGTACTAGTAGTAAATAATAGCCTCACCCCTTCGCTAAGGAACGATCTACAGTTGGAAGGGATGAGGCCCTGCGGTTACTACGCTCTTATCTCCTCCTCGCCAGTTCCCCTCCCCCCGAAGAGAAGGCAGTTCGTCGCTGCTCCCATGGATTCGCCAGGCGGTTCTCGTCCTCGTCGGGGCTGTGAGACCTTGGACGATGATCCTCTGGGAGAAATCACACGCCTCTCCGATGTCCTCACCGCCGCAAGACTCGGTGCTTCCTGCACCAACTTTTTCAAGACGGTGCTTAAACAGGCTTGGGAAAATGCCATGCTTGTTGGTCTTCCATGCTTCCTCGAGGAGAAGGTTCTTCTATGGGACAATCCTTCGAACAGTCCACCGCTCCCTGGCCATGGTTTCATGTTGACTCCGCTAGAGTTGCCGACATTGAGAGGTAGTCGGATTTTGTCCAATGAGCAGGTCAGTAATGGAGTTTGATCATGTAGTACTTAGTTATTCCATTTCCATCCCGTAATTTCTCCGCTGCCCACCGTCTTATATATAGGTCTGGGTCGGTGCCAACGAAGATTGGCTTGCATACCTCTGGCCGGATACCACCATCATTTTGCACAACATCCACAGCAGTGCGGCCATTCCGGTAGACCCCTTCTCCACCATTGGGATCGGCCTTCCGGACTGGCTGGGCTTGAATACGTATGATGATGCCTACATGAGATTGAAGAAGATAGCAATTGTGGACCCGCCGACAAAGCGACGCGGCTACGACGATTACTACCTCATCGCGGTGTTCGACATAAGGATTGCCATCAATGCAAGAGGCAGTAACGGCAGAGGCTGGCGCATGTTGGCGGCTGCAGATTTGTACCCCTACACGTTCGAAGACGCCGTGTGTCATCTAGGCCGCATCTTCGCGGTGACAAGCCAGGGGACTTGTTTCATCTGGTTGCCATCCTACGGTACGGGAGATTACAAACAGAATGCACAAACCATCATTTGCATCCCTAACGGTACTCCATTATTTTGCAGGGACCAGTCATCCCCCGATCAAAATAAGATCACCGATCCTGGATGTGCATTTGCATCCGCGATTCGGTCTAACCTGGAACCTTGTAACTGACTTTGGCATATTGGGATCAACTATCTTAGCAGTCGTTACCCATGGTACCACTGATGTGCAACATGGTCACACAATCTACCATGATCGGACCGTCACCATCGGGGGGGGGGGGGGGGGGGGGGGGGGGGGGGGGGGGGGGGGGGGGGGGGGGGGGGGGGGGGGGGGGGGGGGGGGGGGGGGGGGGGGGGGGGGGGGGGGGGGGGGGGGGGGGGGGGGGGGGGGGGGGGGGGGGGGGGGGGGGGGGGGGGGGGGGGGGGGGGGGGGGGGGGGGGGGGGGGGGGGGGGGGGGGGGGGGGGGGGGGGGGGGGGGGGGGGGGGGGGGGGGGGGGGGGGGGGGGGGGGGGGGGGGGGGGGGGGGGGGGGGGGGGGGGGGGGGGGGGGGGGGGGGGGGGGGGGGGGGGGGGGGGGGGGGGGGGGGGGGGGGGGGGGGGGGGGGGGGGGGGGGGGGGGGGGGGGGGGGGGGGGGGGGGGGGGGGGGGGGGGGGGGGGGGGGGGGGGGGGGGGGGGGGGGGGGGGGGGGGGGGGGGGGGGGGGGGGGGGGGGGGGGGGGGGGGGGGGGGGGGGGGGGGGGGGGGGGGGGGGGGGGGGGGGGGGGGGGGGGGGGGGGGGGGGGGGGGGGGGGGGGGGGGGGGGGGGGGGGGGGGGGGGGGGGGGGGGGGGGGGGGGGGGGGGGGGGGGGGGGGGGGGGGGGGGGGGGGGGGGGGGGGGGGGGGGGGGGGGGGGGGGGGGGGGGGGGGGGGGGGGGGGGGGGGGGGGGGGGGGGGGGGGGGGGGGGGGGGGGGGGGGGGGGGGGGGGGGGGGGGGGGGGGGGGGGGGGGGGGGGGGGGGGGGGGGGGGGGGGGGGGGGGGGGGGGGGGGGGGGGGGGGGGGGGGGGGGGGGGGGGGGGGGGGGGGGGGGGGGGGGGGGGGGGGGGGGGGGGGGGGGGGGGGGGGGGGGGGGGGGGGGGGGGGGGGGGGGGGGGGGGGGGGGGGGGGGGGGGGGGGGGGGGGGGGGGGGGGGGGGGGGGGGGGGGGGGGGGGGGGGGGGGGGGGGGGGGGGGGGGGGGGGGGGGGGGGGGGGGGGGGGGGGGGGGGGGGGGGGGGGGGGGGGGGGGGGGGGGGGGGGGGGGGGGGGGGGGGGGGGGGGGGGGGGGGGGGGGGGGGGGGGGGGGGGGGGGGGGGGGGGGGGGGGGGGGGGGGGGGGGGGGGGGGGGGGGGGGGGGGGGGGGGGGGGGGGGGGGGGGGGGGGGGGGGGGGGGGGGGGGGGGGGGGGGGGGGGGGGGGGGGGGGGGGGGGGGGGGGGGGGGGGGGGGGGGGGGGGGGGGGGGGGGGGGGGGGGGGGGGGGGGGGGGGGGGGGGGGGGGGGGGGGGGGGGGGGGGGGGGGGGGGGGGGGGGGGGGGGGGGGGGGGGGGGGGGGGGGGGGGGGGGGGGGGGGGGGGGGGGGGGGGGGGGGGGGGGGGGGGGGGGGGGGGGGGGGGGGGGGGGGGGGGGGGGGGGGGGGGGGGGGGGGGGGGGGGGGGGGGGGGGGGGGGGGGGGGGGGGGGGGGGGGGGGGGGGGGGGGGGGGGGGGGGGGGGGGGGGGGGGGGGGGGGGGGGGGGGGGGGGGGGGGGGGGGGGGGGGGGGGGGGGGGGGGGGGGGGGGGGGGGGGGGGGGGGGGGGGGGGGGGGGGGGGGGGGGGGGGGGGGGGGGGGGGGGGGGGGGGGGGGGGGGGGGGGGGGGGGGGGGGGGGGGGGGGGGGGGGGGGGGGGGGGGGGGGGGGGGGGGGGGGGGGGGGGGGGGGGGGGGGGGGGGGGGGGGGGGGGGGGGGGGGGGGGGGGGGGGGGGGGGGGGGGGGGGGGGGGGGGGATGCATGGGGCTTACTCCCTCCCATTGACATGTTCATATTTCAAGCTTCCTCTGTTCCCTCCATATGGTGATACTCCCTCTGTTCCCAAATACAGAGTAAAATCATCCCTCTGTTCCCAAATACGGAGTATTTGTCTTTCTAGAGATTTCAACAAGTGACTACGTACGGAGCAAAATGAGTGAAGTGAGCATAGAGGCATAGGGACACTGTAGAAAGGAAGTCTTCGTGATCCATTATTCCCCATCTCGGTCAGAGAGAACTATTCAACTAGTCTTCGCAGTGAAGTGACAATACACGCTGCAGCAGATGGGACACTTAATTAATAAGCTGAACCAGCGTGTTGGTGTTACTAAATCAGCCTTACCCAGTATTGCCATCATGTTTGCCAGTAGAGAACGCTTCTGTCCTCCATTAACTGACATATGGGCCCTCTTGTGGTAGACCCACATGTCATCGGTGTAACTATTTACACTCCAAAGGACGGTATATCCTGGTAGTAGTACTAGTAGAATTGAAATTTAATGCACTTTCTTCCCCGTCTTCCACTCTTCTTCCTCCTCTCTTCTTCTTCCTCCTCTCTTCCACATCGTCGGCCGCACACCATTTCCCCCGTTCACTGCTCGCTCGCCCGCGCTATCTTCCTTGGTAGCTCGCGCGTACCATATCCCCCCGCTCACTGCTCGGCCACACGAGGAGAAGCTTCTTCGCTCGCCCGCCCGAATCCACTTCCCCGCTGGCTCGCAGGCACCGAAAACCCCAATGGCAGAACCGACTGACACGCAGAGCCGCGATTGGAATTCCCTCCCCGATGTTCTCTTGGAGCAGATCTGTAATCGTATGGACCTACTCAGCACCGTCCGTCTGGCCGCATGCTCGGTGTCTTTGTACCGTCTACACGTTTGCAACCGGCCGGCTCTTTTCAAGACACCCTGCTTGCTGATGCCCGATCCTCGCAGGTGGCCCAGACACCGACTTGACGATCCTACGGAGGTTGCCGTGGTGCCCCTCGACATGCTACAACTACCCGTCCACCTGTCCTTCATGCGCGGCCACTACTGGGCGGGCATGAAGGCCAACTGGATCATCCTCATCCACCAATCCGATAGTCTGTGGTGTCTCGTGGATATCTACACCCAGCGAGAGATCACCCTTCCATCGTTGGATACCGCCGCCATCGAGCCTCGCGGCCCGCCGGACACTCCTGCCTACTACGCACGAGACGCGTCAAGCTTTTGGCTCGACCTCTGTTTGCTGAAAGTTGTAATCTGCGAAGTGCCCACACCATCAGAAGACTACATGGATTACAAGCTCATTGCCTTGTTCAACATGGGATTAGTCTATCTGGAATCCGGTCGCCATACATGGTTATGGCTCATCGTCAATCCTGTTGAGGCAACATTTCTGTCTGATGCTATAGTGCACGATGGCATCGTTTACGCGGTCGACGCACAGATTGGCTGCCTATACTGGTGGAATCTATCATCGTGTAATTGTTCTATCTCATCTCATCTTTACCTTATGAATACGACTGCCTGTTCATTGTTACAAATTTAGAATAGATAGTATGTCTATACCCACATCATTGCTATATGTTCCTCTCATTTCCTAGATTTTTATGACCACACATGTTTTTGCTAGAGTTGATATGAGAACAATTGGCATCTAATGATTGTTAGAATAGATATTATGAGCATAACATCATGATTGCTATATGTTACTCTCATTTCCAAGATTTTTATAACAACGAATGTTATTGCTTAGAGTTGATATGAGAACAGTAGTAGTAAGTGCTATGGTAGAATATGAGTAGGCTCTGTCATTGCTGTTTTCCTCTCATTGTTACATGATGTTTGAACCATGACATATTGCTAGAATATGAAGGCCATTGTCTTATTTTTTTAACTTGGGGTATGATTATGACCACGGCATTGCAATTCTCTGTCTATGATATGTGTCACTGTTATAATAATCTTAATTCCACACATACTCTGAACATGATTGTTTATTTTTGTCCTTTTGGTCTCCAATTTGAATTGTTGCAGCAGACACAAATGCGCTGGCCTTCATGATTCCAGGACCTGGAATCATACCAGCCGATGGGTGGTGGTTTATCGCTCGTTCGACTGACGGCGGTCATTTGATGCTCATTCGCACGTACCAAATTAACCAAACCATTACATCAAACCACATGCAGTACAATGCCTGGGGCGTTCGTGACATTGATGGCTATGGCTGCTTCGTGTTCGAGAAAGATCCCAGCTCCGTTGGGCCAGGCGTATTCAACTGGAGGCGGATTTACAGCCTCGGCAACCACTCCATGTTCCTCGGGCTCAATTATCCGATCATCCAACCAATCATCGATCATATCACCGGCGATGATTACCGTGCTATGCAACTTCCATTCGCCAGGGGGGCTGTGTTTACACATCATACCATGGGTTTCATGAATCACCATATCCAGAGATTCGTCGACACAGCTTGTTGCCAGATAATCTTCAGTGTGTGAAAGGCATCAAGCTTCCATGCGATGGATGGCTTTTGCAAACCCGACATGCGGCGATGTGGTTCATGCCAACAGCAAATATGCACAATGTGATTCATATTGATATCTAGACTGAGCCATGTATTCTGCTGCTGTAGCACGACCCTCTTTTGTTGGATATTATGTACTGTTGTTAGTTTGAAGCACTCCTCTGGTTTGAAGGATAGATACCATTCTGGGATCAAGTGCATCCTAACTCACCTGCACAGGATGTACTGATAATGATGATGGAGATGCTGTGCATACTTGTATACGTCGGTCAAATTATTCATCATGTCCACACATTGAATTGACGTGACAACACGCTGCGCGTGAGGTGACACAAGAATCCCGGCGGCGTGTTCGGGTATTCTGGACTTCAGATTTGGAGTACCACTTATCTGTCGAAATCTTTCATCATTCACTTAAAACAGTTGATTGATCATACATTGAGTACCATATAACTGGAATTAACCGATGCAAGTCAAAGAAGGATTGGCCGGTGCTGCCGGCTGGCGTCAAGTTCGATCCCACGGATCAAGAGCTGATCGAGCACATTCAGGCCAAAGTGAGTGCTGATAGAGCGAGATCTCACCCTCTCATTGATTTGTTCATACCAACCATCGACAGCGAGCACGGCATATGCTACACCCAACCTGAGAAACTTCCAGGTAAGACACCGATCGGCCGTCTACTTGCACAAACATATTCCTTTGTTTATAGCTCTATTTTTCTTTTTAGACACAGACCTGGTGAAGCAATTACAATTTGACAGTTAATAAAAAGTGAAACAAGTGACTGCAACATGCCAAAGATGTTATGAAAATGCCAACTACGTACACTAAAACCTGTATTCGACAATACTCCAGGTATCACACAGAGTGGCCTAAGCAAGCATTTCTTCCAGCGCAATTCCAGGGCGTTCAAAAGGGGCACGTGGACGTGTCGCAAGATACAGTCAGAGTGGGACATGCACGCGATGTGGCACAACACCGGCAATACCTTGCCGGTGATGGTCAACGGCCGGCAGACGGGCAACAAAAAGGTTCTGGTGCTGCACACCAACAAGAACTTCGACCAACAGAGGACCAACTTTGTGATGCATCAGTACCACCTCGGGGACCTGGAGCAAGAGAAGGAGCGGGAGCTGGTCCTCTGCAAGATTTTCTACCAGACGAACACTAGGGCCAGGAGTAAAAAGATTATAAGTTAGTTTGGTATTGGTACTTGTACTACCTTGTCGTCCGCAAGTTGGTATTGTTGTTAACGATCTTTTGGTATGAACTTGGCATTTGCTTCCAACCATCATGCCGAGGGTCGACGTGGATATAAAGCTGAATCATTTGTTTCGAAACGAATTTTCAAGCACCTGATTTTTATTTGATGGGTAGCATAAGCACCTGCCGTTCGAATTCCCAGTTCTCCAAATTTTTCGAAACAAGTGCATGCACTTATTATCATGATGAAAAAACAATATCCCTACTGCATCCCAGTTATCAGTCTGTACTTGCAGAATTCTCTCGTTTATTGAGCACGTATATTGTTTTTTCAGGTCGAGCAAGTTTCAACTGGGCTGTAGACTGCCCAGGCTTGGTTTTGTTTTTAACAGGCCCAGCCCATGACGACAACGGGGCACAAAGATCCAGCAGGTATCTACTGGCCTTTGGCCTGCCCGCGTTAGTTATATTTTGTCTTACAACATCCGCAGGCAGTTTTTTTTACTGAATCAAACACACAGCCCAGTTCTATTTTCCTCTTGAAACGCATGTCCTACATCCGTTTTCTAATCTCTACCTATAGTTTTACTAGTTCATATACACGTATCATTATATTGAAAATACATAAAATTCCCTTTTGATATTTACATCCTTATTTTTGTTGTTGTTTTCCCTCCCAGCACTGATTTTTTACCACTGGTTTTCCCTTAAACCAACTCAATTGTCCCACGTCTTATTTGCTTACAAAAACAAAACAATTTTTTTGGTAAAATCAATAAGTTCTTAAAAAAATGTTTATCATTTCGGGATTACAAAAGTTTGGACTCCACCAAAATATGCAAAATAAGGTTGAACTTTTTAACCGTGGTCCTGGGCAGAAAATGGGCTGTAATAAATTACTTAAGAATTAGCAAATGGGCTGCAAATTATTAAAAAATAGCAAATGGGCTCTATGTTGTCTGCCACAGATTTGGAGGCTGACTTGTGGGCCTACTAAGTTCATGCGTACACAAGGTTTCTCAAAAAAGAAACTTAGTCAACAATCGACTCTACCAGCGTCAGACCGTTAGATGTCAATCTAACGGCAATCGTGCTTCTTCAGTCTCTGATCTTCCTGCCCCAGCCGCCCAAACCAGCGCCGTTGGAACCGCCTGCTCCCGCCTCCCATGGCCAGCTGTGCTGCCGGGCAGGCCTCACGGCCCCATCATATACTCGCATCCCTGGCCTGTCTATCCCTCTACTCACCCACACCTCCTGTTATTTTCCGGCGACGGCAGCGGAACCAGTCAACCCTCGTACTCTCCACCGCGTGGGCAGCCACTGCCGTGTCTTCCCCGGCTCCATGTCGTTCCCTTCATAGGCCTCGCCGTCATCCACCACCCTGGTGCTCACGGCGCGGCGTGGTCAACGTGGTCAACAAACGACATCCATCGGAAGTGGACTGTACGTGGAGAGGCTGACAGCTGGGTCCACGGCCGCACACAAGGAAATGCCTCCTTATTACGCGCAAAATAATGATTCCTCCACCTGACATCTGGGACCCACCAGAAGGGCCTCTGTATTTCGCGAAAAAAACATTCCCTCCGCTGACAGGTCGGACCCACCAACTATATCTTCGCACGCAAGGAAGTGCCTCCTTATTGCGCACAAAAAAATGAATACCCCCCTACCAGCTAGGACCCACCACAGTGGGAGGCTGACTTGTGGGCCTACTAAGTTGACGGGGATGGAGGGCTTTGTCAACTTAGTCAATATATGAACGATTCTAGCTCCAGTGACCGTACGATGTCCATCCAACGACCGTAGTGCTTCTTCAACCTCTGGTCTTCTTGCTCCAGCCGCCCAAACCAGCATCGGTCGTGCCGCGTGCTCCTGCCTCCCGTGGCCGGCTGTGATGCCGCGGAGGCCTCACCGCCCCCTACTACTCCAACCGCTGGCCAGGCCATCCCTCTACTCACCCACACCCCATGTTATTCTGCGGCGACGGCAGCCTCAAACCGCAGCCGAACCAGTGAACCCTCATACTCCTCTCCGCGTGGGCATCGACTGCCGCGTCTTCCCTGGCTCCGCATCGTCCCCTTCCTAGGCCTCGCCGTCGTCCACCGCCTTGGTGCTCTCGGCGCGGCGTGGTCAATGTGGTCAACGACTGACTTCCATCGGAAGAGTACTGTACGTGGAGAGGCTGACAGCTGGGTCCCTGGCAGCCGCAAGGAAGTGCCTCCTTATTCCGCACAAAATAATTATTCCTGCACCTGACAGCGCGGACCCACCGGACGAGCCACCGTATTTCACGAAAAAAACATTTCCCCCCTGATTGATGGGACCCACCAGCTACATCTTCGCACGCAAGGAAGTGCATCCGAGCAAAAAAAATGATTCGCCCCCCTGACTGCTGGGACCCACCAGCTATATCTTCGCACGCAAGAAAGTGCCTGACAGTCGGGACCCACCTGGTCGAAGCGTACGTAGCATTGTCATTCTGGTCGCGAATGTGTACGTACATACTGGTCAATGTAGAGCGCGCACGTGTCGTAGTAGAGGCGCGCATGTAGCATGTACACGTACGTACAATGACCAGTGTGCAAGAAAGAAAATACGGCCACGTACGTACATACGGGTGGGGTCTCGAACGCCTACTCACGCATTCGTATGGCCAGGGCTCGTGTACATGGCTGGGTCGGAATGGAGAAACTGCGTCATTATCGTGTTCATGGGGAGCAAACCGGCTGGGTCAGAACGGAATGCGTCGTCGTGTTCATCGGGAGGGCTTGGACGGAACAGTCGATGGAAACGAGGCCTGGCATACCGCACAACGGAGGAAACGGCCTTGTGTTCGACTGGCCACGTTCGAAATGGGATCCTGTTCACCGGGAGGGGTCTGGTGTACCGCAAAATGGAGGAAACGGACTTGTGTTGGACCTCCTACGGTCGAAACGGGGTCCTGTTGATCGGGAGGGGTGTGGCGTACCGCAAAATGGAGGAAACGGACTTGTGTTGGAGCGCTACGCTCGAAACGGGGGTCCTGTTCATCGGGAGGGGTGTGGCGTACCGCAAAAAGGGACTCCACGGGATACTGTTCATCTCCACCATCGACCCCCTCCAGCCTCCACAAGCTACTGTTCATCCACAGTCGACCTCCTCCAGCCTCCACCTATGACTGTTCATCCACGGGCTCCTGTTCATCCAGCCTCCACCGCGCGCTACTCCACCGGCTACTGTCCAACCAGCCCTCTCCACGGTCTCCTGTTCAACCACCCCTCCACGGGCTACTGTTCATCCAGCCCTTCACCGTCTACTATTCATCCAGCCCTCCACGGGGTGGTCCTGTTCATCCAGCCCTCCACGGGGTCCTGTTCATCCAGCCCCAACCGGCTTGATCGATCGGGGTCCTGTTCATCCAGAGGCAACACCACGGGGTCCTGTTCATCCACCCCCACCGGGGACTATTCATCCAAACCCCCCCAGCAACGCTCACTGTTCATCCAGAGGCAGCATCGATCGGCTTCAGTTAGCAGCAGTAGCGAAGGAATTGCTCGATCGGGTTCAGTTAACAGCCATCGATCGATCGCTCGGGTTCAGTAACGCGTAGCCTGCAGTGCAATCGCTCGGGTTCAGTAGGCGAACGCCTCGCTCGATCGGGTTCAGTTAGAGCCCAACGCCTCACACCCATGCGCGTGCGTGTACGAGAGACACACGCAAACCTCCGTGCATCACTCGGCCCCGACCACCCACAGTAACCGGGAACACCCTGATATTTTCCTCGCCCTCGCTTCTACCACGGTTTTTTCCGTCATGGACGGCCGAAAGAATGTCATGCAGCTGCGTCTCCGGCCCGCCCAGGACGAAAAGCCCATTTTCTGTCATGAGTTTTTGTCATAGAAGTAGGAGCCCACCACATCTATGATGATACCGGGTTTTGTCACAATTATAGTCATAGAAGTGTCATAAGTATGACAGGAAAAAAATTCGTTGGGCCAAAATGTCACGGATGTGTCTTTTTTTTGTAGTGTGTGTTGCATCACCTCCACTTGGGCCCATGTACCTTGTATGACCTAGGGTTGGTTTTAGGATGCCTTGGGACATCCTCCCACCTCCTTGGCTACCACCCCTTGCTCCTATGTAAGTAGATCAATCTAGTAGATTTTTCCTGGTGTTTTGTTTAGATTAAAGTTCGCCATAGCTGCAACTTCGCGTACTTCAGTTGTGTTCGATGACCAGACAAAGATGTCATAGAACCCCAGTTTCAGCAATAAGGCTTTCCTCTTATATTCACAATATCCATATTGCAATCTTAGCTTCTTGCTTGTTATTCATTTGCTCGCAGGAAATAGGCCCTCATGGTCAGGTTGATCGTGCTCCGACATAGTCAATAACCTCTCGGAGTTGGTTTAGCGATTGCTAAGGCACGATGTGCTCGCACGTTCGTAGATGGATCATCAGATCTACTCCTCCAAAAATGATAATCACCATCTCATCGAAAGACGGGACACCCTTGCCTCTATCAAATATGGTATGAAGCATTTGTCGCCATGACAGAAAGAATTGGGTGCCATGGTGAGGAAAACGAAAATGGTGCCACGTCAACATTCCAGTGATCTGGCAACTCGTTGAGATACCAGTGCAGAAGATCAAGTGTGTATGTGAGCGGAATGAGAAAAAGCAACGGGGAGTGATCCCAGATATCAGGTGTCCCGCAGGTCGGTGGCATGGCAAATGAGGAACTTGCAAGGAACAAATCGGACACGGTGCAAACATAGGGAGCATTCCATATAACACATGTATTCGTCCACGGGCATCATCTTGGTGTTATACCTTTGTAGTGTGTGTTGGGGGCAGTTCGAGTTCGATGTGCTGTAGATGTTCACGAGTCGTCATGGGAAATAGTGGTACATGTTTCGTAGTCGTACACATTCCATAGATGTTCCGGATCTTCGCGAAGAACTTCACATCCATGGGGTATTCGAGGGTCCACGGTAGTGATACACATGTTGTCGGGGTACTCGTTGGTCCGGTCTTGGTGGTGTAGATGTACATGGCAAAAGTAGTGGTACTATGCGTCGAGAAAATTACATCTACAGAAATGTAACTTGACTCTAGGGTTCACTTTGGTCACTGTATTCACAAAAGCGCAAGTTACGGTCACCGGGCTCGCTGAACTGGGTCACTATACCGTAACCCGTACCATTTCGGCTCGTATCACGTGCACGTGGACGTATTTGACAAAAAAAATGCTTTGACTTGCCAGATGTACAGGACACGTCGAGGGTTTCTTCTCAGCCGATTCCCCTCTCGTTCCCCTCATCCGCCCGCGAAATCCCTAGCGCAATCTCTTGTCCCCTCACCTATCGCTCGAATCCATCCTCTGCTCCCCTTACCTCTTGTCGATTTGCGGTGACAAAATTGGTTGCGGCAGCCATGTCCGGTGCGGGTAGCTCATCGGGGCTGTTGCGGGTTGGCTCCCTTTATCCAGTGCCCTGATTGCAAGATTAGGTGGCTTGAGTCCAGCACTGAAAACCATCCTGGGTGGATCATGGACAAGTGTATGAATCATAAGGTTAGTACATTGTTGCATGTTGTTAACTCTTCTTCCCTTTTGATTTGATTTTTAGATTTGTTCTGATTTTTGTCAAATAGGTAGGGAAGAAAGCTTGCAACTTTTGGCACTGGGAAGATAGTTACATTGATTATTTGAAGCTGCATGGACATCTGAGATGTGAATCTGTGGATAGTAAAGTAGAAGAGATGAAGAAAAAGAAGAACATGACGGAAGTGGAACCTGAAGAAATGGTGAAGATGATATTGCTGCTGAAATCACTTCCAGGAGATGTTGCAAACTTGGATGCTGTAATGAAGATAGCAGTTGTACTGTTATTTACAATTATTTTTGTGTTAGTTTTAGTTCTAGTTAGGATGTTAGTGCTGGATGATGTCATTGTTGGCTGGTGTTAGTGGTGAACTATGTAAGAAGGAAAGTTGTGTGTTGTGTGATGTGAGTGCTGATGCAAATCTTTGTGCTAGTAATAATTAAGTATTTGTGGAGACAATTGTGTTGTTGCAAATTAGAAAAGTGGAAAAAATGTTGACTGTTGAACACTGACAAAAAGGAACAAAAGTGAAATTTGAAAATTTGCATTTGATAACACAGAAGAAAACAGAACAGAACATGCAACACTGACAGAAATGAATTTGATAACACCATCTCTTTAGCATAATAGTTAAATGAATATCACTTGACCTCAAACACAAACTAATCATTCATAGCTCCTTCATAACAGACATAAGTAGTTCAAAAGCATACAACACTGAAAGGTTCATAGTTTAACATGTCTTGACATCTAGAAATTGTAATATACTTCATCCATTGCATTAAATGGTCATTCAGGACCTGAATTCATCAAACATGTTAACTTTCTTGTGCTTGTTTGCTGCAGCTCCTGCTTTCTTCTGTAGTGCAGTAGTTTTTTTCTTCTTCTGCTGCTTTCTTCTCTTCTGCAACCCTCTTCTTTGCCTCCAGTAGTGCTTCTTTTTTAGCAGTTGTTGCTAGCTTCTTGGCCTCAAGTTCTCGCTCTCTCTTTTTTCTTGCCTCTGGTTTCAAAGCTTCTTTTTCTTGAGCTTTTTTGGCCTTTTCATCTTGTTTCTTGGCAAGGGATTCACCTGCTTTTTGCAAAGCAGCAGCTTACCTTTGTGATAGGATTTTAGCACACCTCTTGTCATGCAATATTTCATTGGCTTGCTGCTTGGCCTTACTCATCACTTCAACTCTAGCTGCAAGATTGCCTAATCTTGTTGCAGTTTGCTACATACAGATGGCATTGCAGCTCTAGCTTCTTGGAGAAAAGAGCTTTCAAGCATTGGTCCTGGCATCTTTCTTTTCTTTTGTATAGGAGCCTGTAACAGTAGTGAAACATGAGAAATATTTCACAGCAAGTTCAATGTATATACCTCATTTCTCATGATTTCCATCACTGAATGTGGATGAAGAGCTCCAATAGGAGGCATGTCATGTTCCCGTGTGACAACAGGCTCCTCACTTGCCTGTGTCATTGATGGTCCAGGGGCTTGTTCCTGTGTTGTTGCCTATACATTTTTCAAGAAGGTAAAATGGATGTATCGAGCACTGAAATATGTGTAAGTTAAAATGGATGTATCGAGGACTAAAATATTTGTCAAACAAAAATGGATGTATCAAGCACTAAAATCTTTGCAATAAGGTAAAATGGATGTATCGAGCACTACATTACCTGTGACATCATAGGTTCTTCTTCAAATGTTGCTCTTGGCCTCTTCCTCATTTGCTTCTGCATATGTTTTGCTACAGGTAGGCCTTGCTTGAAGGTAGAGCATCCTTTCTTATTATGTCCATGATTGTTACAATGGCTGCAATGAATAATTGTGCATGTCTTGTAATCTTTTTCCCTCCTTCCTTTGCTATGACATCCTCTGGCTGCATTCTCCTATTCTTGGCCTTTCTCCGTCATTTCTTCTCATACAAAGGGGGCTTAATTACACAACCACCCATTATCTGTCACTCCCTCTTGTCTTTGCATGGCATAATAATGTGAGCATATGTTTGGAGAAATTGCAAAGAGCATAACACTTGTGCACCATTTCCTCAGGATCAATTAATTCATCTCTATAGCAGGATATGGAGTGGGGGCAGGGAATGCCAATTCGTTGGCATCTTCTGCATGTGCATGCCTTCATCTGCAGCTCTACAATGTAGTCCCTACCATGTGAGGAAACTTGGAAGATTCCCTCTCCAGCATTAGTAGGGTAACAACTGTTAGACCATTCTACATGCTTCAAAAGCCTTTTCTTGATCTTTGGGCAGATTGGACCATTAAATTTCTTAGCCTCTTGCTGCTTGTTATAATGTTTGCTTGAAAGTCATGATTTAATTCTATCCATCATGATGCTGATTGGCAAGTCGCTAGCCTCCAAAATATATCTACAAGTAATTCAGTACATAACAGTACTTAATTCAGTATGAAGAAGACATAGCAAGTAAATGAACAAATGAAGAACACATAGCAAGTAAATGAACATATGATAGTACCACTTACTTATTGAAAACCTCACAATTGTTGTTTAGTAAAATATCACATTTGGGCAAATCAGTCTGGAATGCCCTAACCCAAGTGTTAGGCCTCTTCTCTGCAAGCCAAGCATGAGCCTCGCTGTCAAGAAGTCTCATCTCTTCCATATATTCTTCATATTGATCAGTTGTTGTGCACCTAGCTATCTTCCAGAGCTGGTTTTTCAGAACATCTCCTCTGTATTTCTCTCTGAAATTCTGCCAAAGGTGCCTGACATAGAATCTGTGTTCCGCGTCAGGAAAATGCTACTCTATAGAATTTATTAGGACATGACGGTTTTGTAAGTTAGAAAGTAAGTAAGTGCTACTGTGATTAGTACAAGTTTGTCAAATTACTCATGTAGATGTCTTTACCGTTTTCTTATCAGACATGACAGTCCATGCTGAGGTGTTCTGAATCCCTAGATCCTATTTCAGTGTACTCAGAAACCAACTCCAAGTGTCAGTAATCTTCAACATATACAATGCAGTGTGCCAAGTGACAGATACAATCATTAGGATCCATGCCCACTGCAGACAGAAGCACACCTCCATACCTAGTTTTCAAATGACATCCATCAAAACAAATTATGGGCCTACACCCTGCAAGGAATCCTCTTTTACATGTATCAAAACTGAAGTAGCATTTGTTGAACCTTGATTCATTGTCCAATTGAATGAAAAATGTGCTGCCAGGGTTGGATCTTCTAACTTCATTTGCATAATCCCAAAGCATGTTGTACTCTGCCTCCTCATCTCCATGGATTATGTTCAATGCATATCTCCTTGCTCTGCTTAGTTACTACAAGAAGCTGTCATATTCCAGTCCTTTTGCACTAACCTCCCAAAATTTCCCAAGTTCATTCCTTGATCTGCCCTAAAGTACTCCAAGTACTTTTCTGCAAGATATCTAAAAGTAAATGTGTTTACTTTCCACTTCTTCGAACACTTGTGCTCAGCATTGTAACTCTTGATGACCATGCAATTTGTTCTGCTATCATAACTACACCAAATGTTCCAGGGGCACTGAGGCTGACATTTTGCAGAAATTCTTTTCCTGTCAAGAGGAGGGAATTATGAGCTTCATTCATTATGACCTTCCTGAGATCACCTTTTGGAACCATGATCCGGTCCTCAAAGAACAAAGTGTCACTGTCATCAATGCGATAGCACTTGTATTTGGACATGCCCTTGGCAACACCATCTTTCCTTCTTCACCATAGTATCAAGAAGTTGAGCTTCATGAATTTGATCCTCCAAAGTTGGAGCGACTTGAAGGTTAGCAAGAAAGCCTTGAGGAACGACCTGAAGGTTTAGCTTTCAGAATGCTTCACAAAGATCAAGCTAGAATGTCTTGAGAATTAAGCTGTTGCAATATGCCTTTCTGCTCAAGGCATCTGCAATGACGTTGGCTTTTCCTAGAGTGTACTCAATGCTTGGGTTGTACTCTTGAATCATCTCGACACAACGAGTTTGCCTGAGATTGAGGTTGGGCTGAGTGAAGATATATTTCAACCTCTTGTGATCGGTATAGACTTCAACTTGTCTGCTGATACGTCCATTTTGCTTCATGCTTTTATACTGATATTTATTGCATTATGGACTGTTATTACACATTATGGTACAATACTTCTGCCTTTCCTCTCTTATTTTACAAGGTTTACACAAAGAGGGAGAATGCCGGCAGCTGGAATTCTGGACCGAAAAGGAGCAAATCTGAGAGACCTATTCTGGACAACTCCAAAAGTCCTGAAAATTTATAGAGAATTATTTTGGAATATATAAAAATATGGGGCGAAGAAAATACTAGAGGGGACGCACCAGGTGGCCACAAGCCTGGGGGGCGCGCCCTACCCCCCTGGGCGCGCCCCTAGGGCTTGCGGGCCCCCTGGCAGGTCTCCGGTGCCCATCTTCTGCTATATGGAGGGTTTTGACCTGGAAAAATCATAAGGAATCTTTCGGGATAAAGCGTCACCGTCTCGAGGCAGAACCTGGGCAGAAGCAATCTAGAGCTCTAGCGGAGCTGTTTTGCCGAGGAAACTTCCCTCCCGGAGGGGGAAATCGAAGCCATCATCATCACTAATGATCCTCTCATCGAGAGGGGGTCAATCTCCATCAACATCTTCACTAGCACTATCTCCTCTCAAACCCTAGTTCATCTCTTGTATCCGATCTTTGTCTCAAAACCTCATATTGGTACCTGTGGGTTGCTAGTAGTGTTGATTACTCCTTGTAGTTGATGCTAGTTGGTTTATTCGGTGGAAGATCATATGTTCATATCCTTAATGATATTTTTTACCCCTATGATTATGAGCATGAATATGCTTTGTGAGTAGTTACGTTTGTTCTTGAGGACATGGGAGAAGTCTTGTTATAAGTCATCATGTGAATTTAGTATTCGTTCGATATTTTGACGAGATGTATGTTTTCTCTCCTCTAGTGGTGTTATGTGAACGTCGACCACATGTCACTTCACCATGATTTGGGCCTAGGGGAAGGCACTGGGAAGTAATAAGTAGACGATGGGTTGCTAGAGTGACAGAAGCTTAAACCCTAGTTTATGCGTTGCTTCGTAAGGGGCTTATTTGGATCCACATGTTTCATGCTATGGTTAGGTTTATATTAATTCTTCTTTTGTAGTTGCAGATGCTTGCGAGAGGGGTTAATCATAAGTGGGACGCTTGTCCAAGTAAGAATAGCACCCAAGCACCGGTCCACCCACATATTAAATTATCAAAGTAACGAACGTGAATCATATGAGCATGATGAAAACTAACTTGACAGTAATTCTCATGTGTCCTCGGGAGCGCTTTGCTTTATATAAGAGTTCGCCCAGGCTTGTTCTTTGCAACAAAAAGGATTGGGCCACCTTGCTGCACCTTAGTTACATTTGTCACTTGTTACCCGTTACGAATTATCTTATCACACAACTATCTGTTACCGATAATTTCAGTGCTTGCAGAGAATACCTTGCTGAAAACCGCTTGTCATTTCCTTCTGCTCCTCATTGGGTTCAACACTCTTACTTATCGAAAGGACTATGATAGATCCCCTATACTTGTGGGTCATCAAGACTCTTTTCTGGCGCCGTTGCCAGGGAGTAAAGCACCTTTGGTGAGCGGAATTTGGTAAGGAAATATTTATATCACGCGCTGAAATTTACTGTCACTTGTTACTATGGAACACCATCCTTTGAGGGGCTTGTTCGGGGTATCTTCACCCCGATCGGAAGAGCAAAGAGTTGTCCCTCAACCTACTGAACCTACTGAAAATATTTATTATGAAATTCCTTCGAGTATGATTGAGAAACTTCTAGCTAATCCTTATGCAGGAGGTGGAACATTTCATCCTGATATGCATCTAATCTATGTGGATGAAGTTTGTGGGTTATTTAAGCTTGCAGGTTTGCCCGAGGATGATGTCAAGAAGAAATTCTTCCCTTTATCTTTGAAGGGAAAGGAATTGACATGGTATATGCTATGTGATGATATTGGATCTTGGAATTACAACCGATTGAAATTAGAATTTCATCAAAAGTTTTATCCTATGCATCTAGTTCATCCTGATCGGAATTATATATATAATTTTTGGCCTCATGAAGGAGAAAGTATCGCTCAAGCTTGGGGAGGCTTAAGTCAATTTTATATTCATGCCCCAATCATGAGCTCTCAAGAGAAATTATTATTCAGAATTTTTATGCCTGACTTTCTCGTAATGATCAATCCATGCTCGATACTTCTTGTACTGGTTCTTTTATGAAGAAGACTATTGAATTCAAATGAGATTTATTGGAAAGAAATAAATGCAACTCTGAAGATTGAGAACTCGATGAAGGTAAGGAGTGAGGTATGAACCTTAAGTTTGATTGTGTTAAATCCTTTATGGATACCGATACTTATCGTGAATTTAGCACTAAATATGGACTTGACTCTGAGATAGTAGCTTCTTTGTGTGAATCATTTGCTACTCATGTTGATCTCCCCAAGGAGAAGTGGTTTAAATATCATCCTCCCTTTGAAGTAAAAGTAGTAGAACATATTAAAGTTGAAGAAGAAACTATTACTTATAATGTTGATCCTGTTATTCCTACTGCTTACATTGAGAAACCACCTTTTTCTGTTAGGATAAAAGAACATGCTAAAGCTTCAGCTATGGTTCGTAAGAGTTATACTAGAACACCTACACCCCCTGAACAAATTAAAGTTGAACCTAGTATTGCTATGGTTAAATATCTCTTGGTCAATAATATTGATGGGCATGTTATTTATTTCTGTATGAAGCTGCTAGAATTGCTTGACCCGATAATAAAGATAAACATAGACCTGTTGTTGGCATGCCTTTTGTTTCTGCTAAAATAGGAGATCATTGTTATCATGGCTTATGTGATTTGGGTGCTAATGTGAGTGCAATTCCCTTTAGTCTTTACCAAGAAATTATGAATGATATTGCACCTGCTGAGATAGAAGATATTGATGTTACTATTAAGCTTGCTAGTAGAGATACTATATCACCAATTGGGATTGTTAGAGATGTTGAAGTCTTGTGTGGGAAAATAAATACCCTACTGATTTTCTTGTTCTGGGTTCCCCACAAGATGATTTTTGTCCCATTATATTTGGTAGACCTTTCTTGCACACTATCGATGCTAAGATAGATTGCGAGAAAGAAACTGTTAGTGTAAGTTTTGGGGATGTGTCTCATGAATTTAATTTCTCCAAATTTCGTAGACAGCCCCAAGATAAAGAATTTCCTAGTAAGGATGAAATTATTGGTCTTGCTTCTATTGTCGTGCCTCCTACTGATCCTTTAGAACAATATTTGCTAGACCATGAAAACGATATGTTCATGAATGAAAGAAAGGAATTAGATGAAATATTCTTTAAATAGATGCCTGTCTTGAAACACAATTTGCCTGTTGAGACTCTTGGAGATCCTCTACCACCCAAGAGTGATCCTGTGTTCGATCTTAAACAATTACCTGATACTTTTAAATATGCTTATCTTGATGAAAAGAAGATATATCCTGTTATTATTAGTGCTAACCTTTCAGAGCATGAAGAAAAGAAATTATTGAAAACTCTGAGGAAGCACCGTGCCTCTATTGGATATACTCTTGATTATCTTAAGGGCATTAGTCCCACTCTATGATAGCATAAAATTACTATGGAGCCCGACGCTAAACCGGTTGTTGATCACCAGCGACGGTTAAATCCTAAGATGAAAGAAATGGTAAGAAATGGAATACTAAAGCTTCTGGAAGCAGGTATAATTTATCCTATTGTTGTTAGTAGATGGGTAAGTCCTGTTCATTGTGTCCCTAAGAAGGGAGGTATTACTGTTGTTCCCAATGATAAGAATGAATTGATCCCACAAAGAATTGTTACAGGTTATAGAATGGTAATTGATTTTAGAAAATTAAACAAAGCTACTAGGAAAGATCATTACCCTCTACCTTTTATTGATCAAATTCTAGAAAGACTATCCAAACATACACACTTTTGCTTTCTAGATGGTTATTCTGGTTTTTCTCAAATACCTGTGTCACAAGAGGATCAAGAAAAAACTACTTTTACATGCCCTTTTGGTACCTTTGCTTTTAGATGTATGCCTTTTGGTTTATGTAATGCACCCGCTACCTTTGAAAGATGTATGAATGTTATATTCTCTGACTTTTGTGAAAAGATTGTTGAGGTTTTCATGGATGATTTTTACGTTTATGGAACTTCTTTTGATGATTTCTTAAGCAACCTTGATCGAGTTTTGCAGAGATGTGATGAAACTAATTTGGTTTTGAATTGGGAGAAGTGCCAATTTATGGTTAATGAATGTATTGTCCTGGGGCATAAAATTTCTAAAAGAGGTATTGAAGTTCATAAAGCTAAAGTTGATACTATTGAAAAAATGCCTTGTCCTAAAGATATTAAAGGTATACGAAGTTTCCTTGGCCATGCTGGTTTCTATAGGAGGTTTTGTTGGTGCAACAAACCCTGGGTCCATTGCCCAGACTATGCACAGGCACGAGAACAAGATTATAGCACCAAGGTCAGATTGGGGTGCATTGGATCAGTTCTTCGAAGGACCAACATACAGCTCAAGAAGGCCAAGAAAAGCCAGAGGAACAAGATAGCGCTGAGGAAGAAATCTCCCTTGCCGGGCAAGCGAGTCTGGCAAGGATGGGGTCACCCCCGGAAGCAAGCCTCCAGGACGCCCGGCGGGCCTGCCGGGACTCGTGAGGGCAGAACCACCTCACCACACCACCTCACCACGACGCACACCATCGATTGGTGCGGTGTCAAGCCCCAAGGTGACTAAGTGGCTGCTATTTTCAACATGGCAGCCACTTCCTACAGGAAATGCCTCCAAATGACACCCGTCCTGCGACGTGTCGAACGAGCAGGTACGAAGCTGGCAAAACAGCCCGGCAAGGCTTGCCGGGCAAGCTACGATGTGTTGTTGAGCGACGCATTTAATGTGCTCTGTCAGCCTGCAGAGTTAGGTATGATAGCACTGTTTGCTATCTAATCAGTGCATAATGACTGATCTGCCACTGTGGTGACCCCTTTGTCTATAAAAGGAGGCCCAAGGCAATCATAGAAAGGGTTGGACACTCGGTTGGCTAGTCCACCCCCTCACACTCCCATACGCATAGCTGCTCTTGCCTTGAGGCAACCCTGTCGGGCAAGCGCGCTATGCTCAATCACCATTTTTGCACCATCAATCCACCAAAGAAGGAGTAGGGTTTTACACCTCACGGCGGCCCGAACCTGGGTAAAAATCGCCTGTGTGATCTCTGCCATGCTGCCTCACGCTCCTCTTCTCTTTGTGCAATGTGCCATCCCCCCGCCGAACCAGTAAGGGACCCTTGGTCCCATAGGTGGCCGTGGTTTCCCCCGACATCTATGGCGCACCAGGTAGGGGGATCACTTGCGCGAACCAGAAAGTGTGAGCAACACATCATTTTCATCGCCATCTTCATCATCTTGCGGCTTCATCGACTATGGCACCCAAGAAGAAGCCCGGTGCTACAGATCACCCGTCCACCTCGAAGGCTCCGCCGCCTGCGGCAGTCGACGCCGTGGGGGATGCGGAGGCCCACAAGGATGTGGGCGCTGCGGGGGACGCGGTCGACGCAGGCGGCGTCATTAACACCCCCCGGGGGGGGGGCCCCCCCCCGCGGCCGAAACAGGAGCAGGAGGCACCGGCGGAGAGCAACATCAGCATCGTCCAGGCGGCCATGCTCTGCGAGGTATGAGCGAAGGGGTTATTCCATCTGTACCTCCTCGCCGAAGGGCACAACCATAGTGGTGACACCCAGACTGGGGTGAATCGCCGCCCTCCGGCAGCCCCCTCCACGGGCGCGACAGCAGGGCATGCGCCACCCCCGGGACGGGTCGACCCAGCCGTTGTGCCCAACGGAGCCACTGGCCCTCAAGCGCCTTCGCCACGTCATCGTGCCATCCATTTGGCTGGCTCGCAACAGCAAGGGCGCAACGCCGTCGCCACCGGCACCATCAGGAGTCGGGCGACGGTGTGGTCTACATCATCGTCACCAATGCCGAGCACCGCTACGGAGGCTATGGCACGTACCCAGCTGCTGTTGAGGTTTCCCCCGGCGGCCGATCAGATGGATGAATGGAGAGCTACCATTCAGAGTCTGATTGGCTTTGCCGAGGCTGGGGGCTCACAGCGGGCTGGTCCACCGCGGGCTCCCCAAGTGACGACAACGGCTCGCGCTACTGGCCGCACGGAAGGGGCCATACCCACGGTGGAGTCCCCACCACGGCAACTAGCGCGAGCGCAGCAGAATCAAGAGCCTGACAACGTCTCGATGGTCTCCGATCCTCGAGCACATCCAGGTCAACGGCGAGTCCCGAAGGATGGGTGGAGGGAAGACGCGCGCGTGATCATCGAGCAGCGCCGTGACCACCGCCACCAGCCCAATGGGTGTGATGGCCCCAACGTCTACGAGCCCGCACTTGAGAACGGCGGGTACCTGCCTTTCGAGGTTGGGTGCCCCGCTTTCACTCGTGAGCTGCGGCAAGTCCGTTGGCCATCCGCTCGCACGTTCAAGCTAGAAATACCTGAGAAGTATGATGGAAGGCTGAACCCGGCAAAGTTCTTGAGCATATACACCATTGTTGTCCAAGCTACTGGAGGGAGAGATGAGAAGGTATTCGCCAACTACTTCCCTTTGACACTAAATTCCAATGTGAGGTCTTGGCTGATGCATCTGCCGGAGAACTCCATTTCGTCATGGGCTGACCTAAGCCATGAGTTCATTGGCGCCTTCACAGGCGGCCATCAAGAACCAGGATGACCCAGCGAGTTGTAGCTTCTCCAATAGAAAGGAGATAGCCTTTGCAAGTATTTGCAAAGATTCAGCAGAGTCCATAGGAATATCCCAAATATCCAGCCAGCAGCTGTGATAGCTGCCTTCCAGTCCAATGTGCGCAACCGCAGGATTCATTCCAAGATGAATGTGCGGTTGCCCAAGACTATGAAGGTTCTTTACACCTTGGTGGACAAGTGTGCCTGGATGGAGGAGGGAAGGAAGCTTCCTGGAGAGGAAGATTGCATCAACGTTGACTCAAAGGATGATGATGAATCTACCAGTCAGAAGAAGAGCAAGAAGCACAACAAGAGGTGCAAAGACAAGGCAGTGATGACAGTTGAAGGATCGGGCACGCCCAGTACTGGCAAGAAGGCTAAGGCCGAAGCCCCCTGCAAGGAGGCTGCCGCGTGCGCTGATTGCCGGGAGGCTACGGCTGCCGAGAAGGCTGGGAAAGGTGATGGGCCGTACTGCAAGATCCATCGGACCAAGGGCCATGATCTTCAAGAGTGTCATCAGGTTGAGCATCTCATCAAGAGGTAGAGGGCTGAATATGAGAAGCGAGATAAGGGAAAATGTTAGAATGGTACTGGCGGTAAGGGCCGGGGTGGTGAAGCAAATCGCCCCGGCAAGGCTTTTCGGAACCAAGGAAAACCCGCCAGGGGCTGAGAGAAGGAAGTTTGCAATGACGAGAGTGATGGTGGGGATGAAGAGGAAACCAGCAAGCAGGAGTTCCAAAAGGCCACTGACGCCCTGTGCATTGACAGAGGTGCATCCTTGCACTCCTCTCCCCGCCAACTTAAACGGTGGGCGCGTGAGGTCAATGCCGTGGATCCTGCGGCAGAGGCTCGGAAGCCGCTCAAATGGTCACGCACGCCCATCATCTTTGACGAAGAGGACCATCCTGACCGCACCATCGCGGTAGGATGCTTGTCATTGTTGGTCTCTCCAACTATCCGCAACCTCAAAGTCACAAAGATGTTGGTTGATGGCGGGGCTCGGTTGAATCTAATCTCCCTAAAGGTTATTAGCAAGCTTCAGATAGCAGAGGAGGAGCTGAAGGTCACAGGCATGTTTCAAGGAATTAATCCCGGCAGGAGTCATCCTAAGGGAAAGATCATGTTGCCAGTGACATTTGTGGGAGAACTGAACTATCAGACTGAGAAGGTTGTGTTTGATGTGGTCGACCTCCCCCTACCGTACAATGGGATTCTTGGACGACCAGCTTTGGCAAAATTCATGGCGGCATACCACTATGCCTACAATACCTTGAAGATGCCAGGGCCGGAAGGAGTCATTTGGTTCTCGACAGACGAGAAGGATGCAATCATTTGTGTGGACAAGATGTACCGGGACGCAGTCGTGGCAGAGGCCGCGGCAGCGGTGGCTCCCGCCAAGGAAAACAGAGGAAAGAAGAAGGACAGAAGGGACACTAGCAAGGAATCCGGGAAGCGCACCTATTCGGAGTGTGTTGTGCCTGTTGATGACTTGCCGGAGAGTTCCAATAGCAAGAAATCCAAGATCACTACACCGCAGGTGAAGAAGGTCCCGGCAGGGCTGGCTGGCGTTGATGGTACCTTCACCATTAGCACCACCCTCAATGAAAAATAGGAAAGCGCGCTCGTTGCCTTCCTATGGGCGAATGTCGATGTGTTTGCCTGGAAACCATCTGATATCCCTGGTGTTCCCAGGGAGGTAATCAAGCACCACCTTGCAGTCTGCCCGCATGCCAGACCCGTCAAGCAGAAGGTTCGAAAGCAGGCCTTGGAGAGGCAGCAGTTCATTGCCGAAGAGATCAAGAAGCTTGAGCCAGCTGGTCTGGTTAGAGGAGTATTACATCCGACATGGTTAGCAAACCTAGTGGTATGATAACCCACAAGTATAGGGGATCAATTGTAGCCTCTTTCGATAAGTAAGAGTATCGAACCCAACGAGGAGCTAAAGGTAGAACAAATATTCCCTCAAGTTCTATCGACCGGGGGGGGGGGGGGGGGGGGGGGGGGGGGGGGGGGGGGGGGGGGGGGGGGGGGGGGGGGGGGGGGGGGGGGGGGGGGGGGGGGGGGGGGGGGGGGGGGGGGGGGGGGGGGGGGGGGGGGGGGGGGGGGGGGGGGGGGGGGGGGGGGGGGGGGGGGGGGGGGGGGGGGGGGGGGGGGGGGGGGGGGGGGGGGGGGGGGGGGGGGGGGGGGGGGGGGGGGGGGGGGGGGGGGGGGGGGGGGGGGGGGGGGGGGGGGGGGGGGGGGGGGGGGGGGGGGGGGGGGGGGGGGGGGGGGGGGGGGGGGGGGGGGGGGGGGGGGGGGGGGGGGGGGGGGGGGGGGGGGGGGGGGGGGGGGGGGGGGGGGGGGGGGGGGGGGGGGGGGGGGGGGGGGGGGGGGGGGGGGGGGGGGGGGGGGGGGGGGGGGGGGGGGGGGGGGGGGGGGGGGGGGGGGGGGGGGGGGGGGGGGGGGGGGGGGGGGGGGGGGGGGGGGGGGGGGGGGGGGGGGGGGGGGGGGGGGGGGGGGGGGGGGGGGGGGGGGGGGGGGGGGGGGGGGGGGGGGGGGGGGGGGGGGGGGGGGGGGGGGGGGGGGGGGGGGGGGGGGGGGGGGGGGGGGGGGGGGGGGGGGGGGGGGGGGGGGGGGGGGGGGGGGGGGGGGGGGGGGGGGGGGGGGGGGGGGGGGGGGGGGGGGGGGGAGGGGGGAAGAGTTGGTGATGATGGCGGTGAAGTTGTTGGTGAAGATTGCGGTGATGATGATGGCCACGGCGGCGTTCCGGCGCCACCGGAAGAGAAGGGGAGTGGGGGCCCCTTCGTCTTCTTCTTCCTTGACCTCCTCCCTAGATGGGAGAAGGGTTTCCCCTCTGGTCCTTGGCCTCCATGGCGAGGGAGGGGCGAGAGCCCCTCTGAGATTGGATCTGTCTCTCTGTCTCTCTCTGTTTCTGTGCTCTCGTCTGCTGCCCTTTCACCGTTTCGTGTATATATGCAGATCCGTAACTCCGATTGGATTGAAACCTTCGCCCAGATTTTTCTCCGAAAATTAGATTTCTTGCGTCCAAAGTAGAGCAGCAACCGCCTTACGGGTGGCCCACGAGGGTCAGGGGCGCGCCCCTGCCTCGTGGCCACCTCGGGCACCGTCTCGCGTTGATTCTTCTTCCCATATTCTCCAAATATTCCAAAAATATTCGCCGTCCATTTTTATTCCGTTTGGATTCCGTTTGATATGGGATTTCTGCGAAACATAAAACATGCAACAAACAGGAACTGGCACTGGGCATTGGATCAATATGTTAGTCCCCAAAAATAGTATAAAAAGTTACCAAAAATATATGAAAGTTGTACAATATTGGCATGGAACAATCAAAAATTATAGATACGACGGAGACGTATCATGGTAGTGCGCAAGGCTAACAGGAAATGGAGGCTTTGCATAGATTTCACATATCTCAACAAGGCTTGCCCGAAAGACCCATTTCCCTTGCCGCACATCGACCAGATTGTGGACTCCACTTCAGGTTGTGATTTGCTCTCCTTTTTGTATGCATACTCTGGATATCATCAGATCTTCGTGTCCAAGGAAGACAAAGAGAAGACCTCGTTCATCACCCCATGTGGTATGCACTGCTCTGTGTGCATGCCTTTCGGGTTAAAGAGTGTCGGGTCCACTTTTGCAAGAGCGGTCCAGATTGGTTTTGAACCACAGTTGCACAGAAACATTGAGGCTTATATGGATGATATTGTGGTCAAGACCAAGGACAGATCAACCCTCATCCAGATTTGGAGGAGACATTTGCTAATCTGCGCAAGATCAACTTGAAGCTAAAGCCGGAGAAGTTTGTATTTGGCGTTCCCTCCGGCAAGCTACTTGGGATCTTCATATCCCATCGGGGGATCGAAGCCAACCCCGACGAGATCAAGGCCATCGAGCAGATACAGGCACCCAGGACAGTTAAGGATGCGAGGTGTCTGACAGGGTGCGTTGCCGTGTTTAGCAGATTCATCTCCAAGTTTGTCGAGCGCGCCTTGACGTTCTTCAAAATTTTGAAGAAGGCACGCCCCATGAAGTGGACCCCGAAAGTAGATACAGCTTTGCAAGAGTTGAATGCCTACTTGTCCTTCGTGCCCACTTTGGTTGCTCCTAAACCCCAAGAGCTGTTGTTGCTGTACTTGGCGGGAACTAATCAGGTGGTTAGCACAACCCTAGTGGCACAGCGGGAAGTAGAGGAAGTAGATAGTGAGCAAAGCCCGGCAAGACCAGATAAGGATCAGGATAAAGAAGAGCACGACAGTAAGGGCAACCCCAAGGACGCGGCAAGGAAGAAAGTGGTGCAGCGCCCAGTGTACTTCGTCAGTTCCCTACTACAGGAGGCTAGATTGAGGTACTCTGGTGTGCAAAAATTGATTTTTGGCCTCATCATGGCCTCAAGGAAACTGCACCACTACTTCCAAGCCCATGAGATCACAGTTGTCACTTGCTTCCCGTTGCAAAGGATACTCCGAAACCCTGAGGCTACCAGCAGAATAGTGGAGTGGGCTTTGGAGTTGTCCAGCTTTGGCTTGAAGTTTGAGAGCACATCAACAATTCAGAGTAGGGCATTGGCAGAGTTTATTGCAGAATGGACGCCAACGCCTGATGAGGAAGTGCCGGAAATAGTTATCCCTGGCAAGGAAGCACCCCAAGAATGGGTCATGTATTTCGATGGTGCCTTCTCCTTACAAGCTGCGGGGGCTGGCGTGCTTCTCATTTCCCCACAGGGGAGCATTTGAAGTACGTCGTTCAGATGCACTTTCCTCGGGAGGAGGCAACCAACAATTCAACAGAGTATGAAGGGCTTCTTGTCGGGCTCAGGATTGCAACAAAATTGGGAATTAAGAAGCTGATCATTCAAGGAGATTCAAAGCTTGTGGTGAGACAAGTCAACAAGGATTATCAAAGTCCATTAATGGAGGCATATGTTGAGGAAGTGAGAAGATTGGAGGAACACTTTGACGGATTGCAAACAGAGCATGTACCCCATGCAAAAAATAGCATAGCTGATCATCTGTCAAAGTGTGCTGCGCAAAAGCTCCCTGTGGAACCAGGGAATTTTGTTCTCCGTCTTACTCAGCCCTCCGTGTCCCCGGCAACAATGGCCCAGAAAAGTAGGAAGTTGGCCTCCGGTAAGCCTCTCCCGGTAGAGCCTCCCGGGGCTCCTGGCAGGGACCCTGCCGGAAACAACTCCTCATCACTTTCCAGACCGCACCCTCCAGCTTGGCCAATGGTCCCCGCGACGAGGAATGTGCACCCACAAATGAAGAGGTGCCGCTAGTCCTTGTTGCCGAGCCTCAGGCTCCAACTTGGGCAAGGCACATAGTCCATTTCCTCCAAACTGCAGAACTTCCCGATGAGTAAGAGGAAGCTGAAAGAGTAGCCCGGAGAGCCACTATGTATCAGTTTTTCGATGACACTCTGTACAGAAGGAGGCCCAACGTTGTGAAATTGAAGTGCATCTGTCGAGAAGAAGGAAAGGAACTGTTGGCTGAAATACACAAAGGCATGTGCGGCTCCCACATTGGATCAAGGGCATTAGTTGGGAAAGCATTCCAGCAAGGATTCTATTGGTTGACAGCCCTCGAATATGTGGTCGAGCTAGTCACCAAGTGTGAAGTCTGCCAGTTCCATTCCAAGAACATCCACCTTCCTGAAAAGCTCTTCAGACAACCCCTTTGTCATGGCCGTTTTCGGCCTGGGGGCTCGATATCCTCAGCCCTTTCCCCCGAGCTACTGGGGGCTTTGAATTCTTGTTCGTTGCTATCGACAAGTTTACAAAATGGCCGGAAATAGCTGTTGTGAGAAAGGTGACTGCTCAGTTAGCTATCAAGTTCTTGAACGAGTTGGTGTGCCGTTTTGGAGTCCCGGCAAGGATCATTACTGACAACGGCACCCAATTCACGAGCCGCGCCTTCATGCAATATGTTCATGCCCTCAGAAGCAAAATCTCATTCGCCTCTATGGCACATCCCAGGTGCAATGGACAAGCTGAGAGGGCGGACAATGAAGTGCTGCGAGGACTCAAGACAAGAACCTTTGATACGCTGCAGAAGCACGGCAGGCGGTGGATCGATGAGCTGCCGGTAGTTCTCTGGTCCTTCAGAACGACACCAAATCGAGCTACCAGGCAGACTCCCTTCTCCCTCGTTTACTGGGCAGAAGCAGTTATCCCCACAGAATTCATTTACGGCTCCCCTTGAGTGCTTGCCTATGATGAAGTAGCGCAGGATCAGCACCGGCATGACGACATTGTGCTTCTCGAGGAGAACAATCTCCGGGCTGCTACATGTGCTGCATGCTATCAGCAAGCCCTGCATCTCTATCATAGCCACAGGGTTCATGCCCGGTGTTTTGAGGAAGGCGACCTTGTCCTTAGGCGTGTTCAATTCGCCAAGGGTACAAAAAAGTTGACGCCGACGTGGGAAGGCCCTTACCGGGTAGTTCGAGTCACCAGAACTGGCGCAGTCCGTCTGGAGACCGGAGATGGCATTCAATTGCAAAACTCATGGAATATTGAGCATCTCCGCAATTTCTACCCATAAGGCGCGCTGTCGAGCCCTGTCGGGCAGCCACCCTTTTGTACAGGCCTGGCCTTAGTTGCATGTAACCCCTTGTACAAAGCCAGGCGCAGACCCTGAGCAACAGAGATATGAATGAAGCGCTGGGGGCCCCCGACAAGTTGCATGCATGCATAAGCATATCATCAGCATGGCATAACCATACCATATGCATTGCATAAGCATTTCATGAGCATTGAATATAGATAAGATCGCATCTTGCATCATTTCCATCTGGATTAAAACTATAGGTTCCTGCCATGAGCTTGACCGCTACAGGAAGCTAGAAAGATGAACTAACACTGCGCTCTCCGGCATGCCAAACAGAGAAGTTCTATCTCTTGTCCATAAGTGTTCTTTAAGCAAATACTTGTGCATAAGGAGACCTCGCCACTTTTTTGAAACTTAGGTGCTCCCATCCCTGGTTGTGAACGTTGCTTCAACCAGGGTGGTCGCAGTGGCCTTTGATGAAAAAAGGTTGGCGGGGGACTGATCCCTCGTTGCAATTTTTGCCCGGTAGGCTTAGTCCCTGGCAGCAAAATTGAGGGTATCGGCAGGATACCCTGCCGGGGGGAAACTCGTTTATTTAAAAATAAGGAGGCATTCCACCTCTGCATGGACATATACATGCGCGAGTCCCCAGCAAGGTTCATCTTTTTCATTAATATGTTGATCAAACAAGTACAGACCTTACAAGACATAAACATGGATACAAGAGATTACATTATTTGAACTAAAATTCGGTAAGTGCCTACAGATTTAAGATTGAAAAAAGATAAGTGCCCCGTAAACTCCTCTCCCTGTCCCTCTTGTCCCAGGTATTGTGGTGGGAAGAGAAGAGGGCGGGAGGTGTGCACCAGCACAACGCCACCCCGATCCCGTCAGGACCTGCCAAGCACGTCCTGACAAGATCGGGAGTGGCGAGGCTGGGAAGGAGGAGGACGGAAGGAGCACCCCGGCAGTCCCCTGGTCGCCGCTTCCAGGACCATTCTAGAGACTCCAGCACAGGCACCTGCAGAGAAGGCCATCGGGGCATAGCTGGAAGACCGTTAGAGGAAGCAAAAGCGCCAGGAGGGCGACCCCTTCCCCAGCAATCGAGAAAACGGTGATGACGGTGCCGGGGAAGGGAGAGGAAAGGCAGAAAGACGAGGCAGCAGGTCGCCAGTACGAGACGAATGCATCGATGCAATCGTACTCCGACTGGATGGCCTGCCTCCCGCCTTCTCCGTCTCCCTGGCTTCATCTTCATCAACACCGCTCCGGGAGAACACCGGCCTCGCGGTCCAGCACCTCGCTCGAAGATACGGCGAGCGACCAAGACGGCCAGGGGGCTCGGGGCGCGCTGTTCCGCACCTTGGTGGGCAGGAAGGGGTGCCTCCCTTCAACGGCAGCCCCAAATCCACCGGAGGGGGAAGTACTGGGATTACCAATGATCCCGTTTACTAGTACCTCCCACATATTCCATCTCTATATCGCAAAACTATTGCAAGGAATCAAACATATCATATTCAGTGATCCATAAGTTTTATGTAGGATTTTATGACTAACCATGCAATTGACCAATTCCTTTTGACTCTCTAAATAGATCTAAGTGAAGCATGAGAGTTTAATTATTTCTACAAAAGATCATTCTCTAATAAATATAAGTGAAGCAAAAGAGCATTCTTCAAACAACGGTTTTCTATGTGAAGAGAAACAGGCAATCCAAACTTCAAATGATATAAGTGAAGCACATGAAGAATTCTATAAAGCCACACTCAAAAGATATAAGTGAAGTGCAATTAGCATTCTATATATCAACCATGTAATATCTCATACCAGCATGGTGCATAAAAGAAAAGTGAAAAACTAAGCGCAAAAGACACTCCAAGATTTGCACATATCACATGAACAAAACGAAACCGAAAACATACCGATACTTGTTGAAGAAAGATGGGATGCCTTCCGGGGCATCCCCAAGCTTAGATGCTTGAGTATCCTTGAATATTTACTTGGGGTGCCTTGGGAATCCCCAAGCTTGAGCTCTTGCCTCTCCTCCTTCTCCTCACATCGAGACCTCCTCGATCTTTGATCACTTCATCCACACAAAACTCAACAGAAACTTTTAGTAGCGGGGTTAGTGAATATGGCAGTCAAATCCCATCATGTACTGCTATAACATTATTGTATAATTATAAACAAACATTACCCACTGTATGCTATCACAATTGTATGGCCCCAAGTCAAGGAGGCTTCAACAAGAATTCAAACATACGCAAATAATGAAGCTATAACAGCAATCTGTGAAAATAGGACAGTCTGTAAAGATTTGAACATTCACCATACTTATGTAACTCTAAAAATTCTGCAAAAAATTAGGAAAAATAAACAATTTGTATATAATATAGTACAAAATGTTTCAGAACCGTTTGACGTTCCAGCAAAAAATGTAAAATCACGCACTACAGCCAAAGTTTCTGTTTTGCACCGCACAAACCAACAAGCAATTTAACCATCCTAAACGCAAACCTTGGCACATTACTTTTATAACACAATGGAATTGTACAAGGGGATAATTATTTTTGTTGAAAAGTTTCTGTAATTAAGATTCACAAAGTTTCCGTGAGCATGAACGAAGTTCAAGGAGCTCCCCCACTTCAACAATGCTTGTCTCTCTCACTTTCACTTTCCTTTTTGAAAAGTTTTGTGTTCCCCTCTATATTTTGTTTTTGTTTTTAAACTTTATAAAATCACTCAACAGAAATAAATGACTCTCTAAAACTTCCGAGTTGTCTCACTGGCAGCGCTTTCTTTAAAGCCATTAAGCTAGGCATAAAGTGCTCAAGTAATGGATCCACCCGGATCCCATGGTATATCAAAGCCAATTTGAATCAACAATGATTTAGCATTTAGTAGTGAGCACAAGGCAACATATATCAAGTAATGACGAAGTCTAACTCTCTTCCTATGCATCGGCATGTCATACAAGAACAATTCATGAACATCAAGTAAAGGCCAATACATAGCATAAGCAGTTTCTTGCAATCGTGTTGGAAACATAAAGAGGCAGAGATGTAGTTCCTCTCTCATAATAATTGCAAGTAGGAGCAGCAAGCACATGCATATTATATTCATCAAAATCATCATGTGTAGTGGTAGAACACAACCCATCAATGTAATCCTTAATAAGAGCAAACTTCTCCGATATGGTGTAGTTGGGAGAATTCAAAAAGATAATAGGACTATCATGTGTGGGTGCAATAGCAACAATTTCATGTTTAACAAAAGGAACAATAGCAAGTTCATCTCCATAAGCATAATTCATATTGGCATCTTGGCCACAAGCATAACAAGCATCAAGTTCATCAAAAAGGGATATTTCAAATGAATCAACGGGATCATAGCAATTATCATAGCATTCATCCTTCGGTAAGAACGAAGGGGCATTAAATAATGTATGAGTTGAAGAGTTACTCTCATTAGAAGGTGGGCGCGGGTAGATAATCCGCTCTTCCTCCATTTGTTCTTCGCTCTCCTCATCATCTTTTACATCCAATGAGCTCGTAGTTTCATGAATTTGTTCTTCCATGGACTCCTACAAAATATTAGTCTCTTCTTGGACAGCGGAGTTATACTCAATAAATACATCAATATCGTAATTTTATTTATAATTATCATAGAAATATTTAAGGATAGCAAGATTTTCAGGTCTATAAACTGAATCTTCAAAATCTTCAAACTTTTCAAACAAAGATTCAATTTCATGTGCACCCTTAAAAACAACAAATTCTTCTATTCGTTCCACATCATAGTAATCATATATACCATTAGCATAAGAAGCTAAGGTTTCATTATCATTAAATTCACATGAAAAGGGAAGATGTGGAGCATTCACTCTAGAGCAAATAGTATAATCATGTCTCAAGCATAGATCCCGAGCATACCAACGCAACATATAAATTTGATCCCATAAAAGTTTCCCTTTTTGTGTCAAGCGATAATCCGTAAAGTATTCACATTGATCAAACGTTACTCCCATTATCAAGTTGAATGGGGTTTTCTCGGGATTATCAAAGTAGTGCATAATATTTTTCACATAATGAGCATTAAGGGTTTTAGGAGGTTCCTCATCTCCATGAGTAGCAAGTACAACTAATTTTTTTTGTGTTTCGTGTTCCCCATAACTAAAGATAGAGAAGAACTTCGAACAGGAAATAAAAACTACTTGGTGATAAAGCAAACAAGCACACACGAGAATATTCACCCCACGCTATAACTCCCCGGCAACGGCTCCAGAAAAAGGTCTTGATAACCCACAAGTATAGGGGATCGTTTGTAGCCTTCTTTGATAAATAAGAGTGTCAAACCCAACGAGGAGCTAAAGGAGGAACAAATATTCCCTCAAGTTCTATCGACCATCGATACAACTCTACGCACACTTGACGTTTGCTTTACCGAAAACAATTATGAAACTAGTCTGTAGGAGTGATGCTAGAACTACTTTGCAAGAATAAAACTAGAAGTACTTTGCAAGATAATAAAAGTTAGGTGTTTAGTAAAAGGGTTTGTGTCAACAAGAAAGTTATTTGTCCCTAGGCAATTGATAACAAGTACCGGTAATCATTCTTGCAATTTTATAGGAGGGAGAGGCATGAGCTAACATACTTTCTCTACTTGGATCATATGCACTTATGATTGGAACTCTAGCAAGCATGCGCAACTACTAAAGATCATTAAGGTCGTGAAACCCAACAATTGCATTAAGTATCCAGTCCTCTTTACTCCCATACGTCATACCCCACTTACTCGGGTTTAATCTTCTTTCACTCTCGCAACCCACCATAAGCGAACCATGAACATATTGCAACACCCTACAGCGGGGGCCCCTCAAATTTGCACGAGAACGGAGGGCACCGTAGGACAGCACCATAAATAAAATATACAATCATACCAACCAAGATCACGATTAACCCACAGGACAAAATGGATCTACTCAAACATCATAGGATAACCATAGATCATTGGGAAATAATATATGGAGTTGAGCACCATGTTTAAGTAGAGATTACAGCGGGGAGAAGGCGTGTTACACCGCTGCATAGAGGGGGAGAAAGTTGGTGTTGACGGTAGCAAGATTGTTGATGTAGATCGTCGTCCCGATCGTTGCCCCGGCGGCACTCCGGCGCCACCAGAAGCGAGGGGGAGAGAGCCCCCCTCCTTGTTCTTCTTATTTGGCCTCCCCCCTAGATGGGAGGAGAGTTCCCCCTCTGGTCCTTGGTCTCCATGGCGGCGGAGGGGCGGGACCCCTCCGAGATTGGATCTCCCTCTCTGTTCTCTTCTGTTTCGCGTTCCCCTGATCTGGCCGAAAACCGTTTCTTATATTCCGGGAGATCCGTAACTCCGATTGCGCTGAGATTTTAACACAATTTTTTCCGGATATAAGCTTCCTTGCGCCCGAAGTAGAGCTCCAACTGACGTACGAGGTGAGCACAACCCACCACCACGCGCTAGGGGCCTCTGGCGCGCCCTGGTGTCTTGTGGGCTGTGTGGGCCTCCGTTTGCGGTGATTCCAACTCCCAAAAATCACATTTATTCCAAAATAATTCTCCGTAAAATTTTATTGCATTTGGACTTCGTTTGATATGGATTTTCTGCGATACAAAAAACATGCAGAAAACAGGAACTGGCACTAGGCACTGGATCAATAGGTTAGTCCAATAAATAATATAAAAAGTTGCCAAAAGTATGTAAAAGTTGTATAATATTGGCATGAAACAATAAAAAAATTATAGATACGACGGAGACGTATCATATACCTACCTATGGATTGAGTAAGATCCTTCAAGTAAGTTGTCATCGATGCAAGCAATAAAAATTGCTCTCTAAATATGTATGATCTTTTAGTGTGAAGAAAATAAGCTTTATACGAACTTGTGATATGGAAGAACTAAAAGCGACAGACTGCATAATAAAGTTCTTTATCACAAATGGTAATATAAAGTGACGTTCTTTTGCATTAAGATTTTGTGCATCCAACCGTAAAAGCGCATGACAACCTCTGCTTCCCTCTGCGAAGGGCCTATCTTTTACTTTTATCTTCTACCCTTATACAAGAGTCATGGTGATCTTCACCTTTCCTTTTTATACATTTTTTCTTTTTGGCAAGCACTATGTGTTGGGGAAATATCCCGATATATATATATATATATATCCACTCGGATGTAGGTTATCATAAAGTATTATTGTTGACATTACCCTTGAGGTAAAAGGTTGGGAGGCGAAATTCTAAGCCCCTATCTTTCTCTGTGTCCGATTGAGGCTTTGAACTCATAAGTATCGTGTGAGTGTTAGCAATTGTGAAAGACTGAAAGATGGTTGAGTATGTGGACTTGCTATACAAAAGCTCTTACATTGACTCTTTCCGATATTATGATAAATTGCAATTGTTTCAATGACTGAGATCATGGTTTGTTAGTTTTCAATGAAGTTTCTGATTCATACTTTATCTTGTGAATGAATTATTACTTTAGCATAAGAGATTATATGACAATATATGTTGCTATTCTAAAGATGATCATGATTCCCTCATGTCCGTATTTTATTTTATCGACACCTCTATATATCTCTAAAAATGTGGACATATTTATCGATTTCGGCTTTCGCTCTAGGACAACCGAGGTCTAAGCTTGGGGGAGTTGATACGTCCATTTTGCATCATGCTTTTATATTGATATTTATTGCATTATGGGCTATTATTACAAATTATGGTACAATACTTATGCCTTTTCTCTCTTATTTTACAAGGTTTACACAAAGAGGGAGAATCTAGGCAGCTGGAACTCTGGACCGGAAAGGAGCAAATCTGAGAGACCTATTTTGCACAACTCCAAAAGTCCTGAAAATTTACAAAGAATTATTTTGGAATATATAAAAAATATTGGGTGAAGAAAATACTAGAGGGGACCCACCAGGTGGCCACAAGCCTGGGGGGCGCACCCTACCCCCTGGGCGCGCCCCTAGGGCTTGTGGGCCCCCTAGCTGGTCTCTAGTGCCCATCTTCTGCTATATGGAGGGTTTTGACCTAGAAAATATCATAAGGAAGCTTTCGGGACAAAGCGCCACCGTCTCAAGGCGGAACCTGGGCAAAAGCAATCTAGGGCTCGGGCAGAGCTGTTCTGCCATGGAAACTTCCCTCCCGGAGGGGGAAATCGAAGCCATCGTCATCACCAACGATCCTCTCATCGAGAGGGGGTCAATCTCCATCAACATCTTCACCAGTACCATCTCCTCCCAACCCCTAGTTCATCTCTTGTATCCGATCTTTGTCCCAAAACCTCAGATTGGTACTTGTGGGTTGCTAGTAGTGTTGATTACTCCTTGTAGTTGATGCTAGTTGGTTTATTCGGTGGAAGATAATATGTTTAGATCCTTAATGATATTTATTACCCCTCTAATTAAGAACATGAATATGCTTTGTGAGTAGTTACGTTTGTTCCTGATGACATGGGAGAAGTCTTATGATAAGTAATCATGTGAATTTGGTATTCATTCAATATTTTGATGAGATGTATGTTGTCTCTCCTGTAGTGGTGTTATGTGAATGTCGACTACATGAAACTTCACCATGATTTGGGCCTAGGGGAAGGCATTGGGAAGTAATAAGTAGATGATGGGTTGCTATAGTGACAGAAGCTTAAGCCCTAGTTTATGCGTTGCTTCGTAAGGGGCTGATTTGGATCCACATGTTTCATGCTATGGTTAGATTTATCTTCATTCTTCTTTCATAGTTACAGATGCTTGTGAGAGGGGTTAATCATAAGTAGGAGGCTTGTCTAAGTAAGGACAACACCCAAGCACTGGTCCACCCACATATCAAATTATCAAAGTAACGAACGTGAATCATATGAGCATGATAAAAACTAACTTGACAGTAATTCCCATGTGTCCTCGGGAGCGATTTGCTTTATATAAGAGGTCGTCCAGGATTGTTCTTTGCTACAAAAAGGATTGGGCCACCTTGCTGCACCTTAGTTACGTTTGTCACTTGTTACCAGTTACGAATTATCATATCACACAACTATCTGTTACCGATAATTTTAGTGCTTGCAGAGAATACCTTGCTGAAAACCGCTTGTCATTTGCTTCTGCTCCTCGTTGGGTTCGGCACTCTTACTTATCGAAATGACTACGATAGATCCCCTATACTTGTGGGTCATCGTCTTCCCAAAAATGGATGTCTCCAGGTGATCAAAGCGTGGACAACTGCCGCCAACTCAAGATCATGAGAGGGGTAGTTCCTCTCATTTGGCTTCAACTATCGAGAACTGTAAGCCACAACTTTCTTGTCTTGCATAAGAACACCACCAAGACCTTGCAATGAGGCATCATAGAGTACTTGGAAGGGCTTGGATTCATCAGGAGGAGTAAGGACTGGTGCTGAGACGAGCTTCTCTTTGAGTGTCTAGCATGCAACATCACACTCTGGAGTCCAAGAATATTTGACACTATTCTGGAGGAGGTTAGACAGAGGCTTGGCAATTTTGGAGAAGTTATCCACGAATCTTCTGCAATAGCTTACAAGCTTGAGAAAGCTTCGAAGTTGCTTGACATTCTGAGGAGGCTGTCATTTGACAATCGTTTCAACCTTTTCAGGATTTACTGAGATGCCCTCGGCACAGATGATGTGCCCGAGGTAGAGTACCTCCTTGAGCCAGAATTCACATTTGGAGAACTTTGCATAAAACCGATGCTCCCTGAGCTTGTCAAGTACCAAGTGGAGATGGTCTGCATGTTCTTCTTCAGTCTTAGAGAAAATCAAGATATCATCGAGGTAGACGAGAACGGACTTGTTTGTGTAAGGACTGAACACATAGTTCATTATTCTCGAGAAAGTTGGAGGGGCATTTACAAGACCAAAGGACATCACCGTGTACTCATAAGATCAAAAACTTGTCCAGAAAGCATTTTTTCATAATGTCTTCTTCACGATTTCGGATTTGATGGTATCCCATATGAAGATCAAGCTTGGAAAATACCTTTGTACCTTTGAGTTGCTCGAATAATTCATTGATATTGGGAAGTGGATACTTATTCTAGATTGTCTTCTTATTCAATGGGCGGTAATCGATGCAAAGTCATTCCGTGCCATCTATCTTCTTGGCAAAGAGAACACCACATCCCCAAGGAGATGAACTTGGTTTGATCAGACCCAAACGCTCTTGTTCGTCGAGTTGTTTCTTCAATTCTTTCAGCTCTGCTGGCCCAAGCTTATAAGAACATCTAAAATTGGGTTTCGTGTCGGGCTCGAGTTCAATGACAAACTCAACATACCACTAGAATTTGAGATCTGGCATTCCTGGCAATTCCTCTGGAAATACATCCTCATAATCACAAACCACTAGTGTAGCGACCCAACCTCAAACGGTCAAGCCTCTGTGTCTGTGCCATCCCTGGATCAGTATGTTGGCACACACAGTACATCAATGTATATATCAAAGTGCAATCACATGTATAAATAACGTAAAACAGATATATACCTCATAAGTCTCAGCGGAAACAAACAATCGGGTGTGGAGTCCCATCAACGCCATCAGCAGGTTGAGTGTAGACTATAACCCAGCAATGAAACTCACTCGTCATATAAATAATCCTGCAACATGACACGTGGCAGCCGTGTAGGTCAATACATTGAATGTACCGGCAAGATCACTATAAGAAAAACAGATGATAAAACTATACTATATGCAATATGGTTTTGTGGCTCTGTGTCTGAGTTTTTGCGTGAAAGCTGGTTTTATTTTCCCTACATCAGAGGAAATAACCGGAGTCTATACTATGGAGTTTTCTACCATGACATGGGTCCAACAAGGCAACAACCGATGCCTCATAATCCAAATCATCATAAATTGCCGATAATTAAGTTATCAGTCCAGTGTTGAGAGTTCCAAGATAGATCCAAGACCAGAGGCTCAAGTTGTCCATAACCGAGGACACGTCTAATCGATTAGGTTTTAACCCTCTGCAGAGGTTTGTACATTTTACCCGCAAGATTTGATACCTCCCTTTTCATCCTTGCACTTTAGATCATTTCAGAATAGGACGATCAAAACATGGTCTTCCGAAGAGTTCCTCTGACCACTGTCTGGTGCTCATCCAATCCTACCGTAGTTCTACATCTGCTACCACCGTACCAGCCAGAGTCACCACTAGGGTCAACCAAGCCAGAGCCCATAGTGACTTGCGGTTGCATAGGTAAGCTTCCAGGCATGAAGTATTCTTCTATCTCTTTGAGTCTGGGTGAAGCTTTCCACAAGATGTCATGGCGCTTCTCCATGCATCCCGGCCATCCACTGGTTGCTCCAGGATGCCCATCAAATCCGTCCTTCACCCAGTAGTATGTATTGAATTCTTACCTCAAGTCTTAAAGTCTTGAGGTCCTTAAGATGCAGTCCTTGCAGATGCCATCATGAAGTTGTCATCATTGACGTAGATTCCTCCATTCTCACACCACTCCCGAGCACTCATACCAACCCCATCTACGATAGCGTAGCATTAAAACTATATACGTCCCAGGCTTGGTAACAGGGAGATGGGTTCCTAGCTCTTGCATACTACTCAACTACAAGGATTCAATATCACTACTGGAGGGATTATGAATGGTGACACTAAATGCGATAAAAACATAGGTATGAAAAGCATGGTCAAAGTGAACTTGCCTGGTATGTTGATGAAGATAATAACGCTCTCGAAAACTTTGATAAGACTATACGCAACTCTCCGATGAAATCTATAATAATAAACATGACATGCACATAAGCAATCATTCTAGCATGCAATAACTAGCAATCATAATTATCAATCAACAACAAAGAAATCAAATAATAAAACCCAAATAAAATCCAAAGAACTTCAAGGAAAACTACGATAAAAACCACCAAGGAAAAGTCTAAGACTTTACTACAAATAATAAAATATTTTTTGTCCTACATAAAACTTAACAGCAACATAAAGCTCTAAACTAATAAATTAACAGAAAAGAAAATGTAAAATAACTAATTTAACAGAAAGTATTTTTCATAAACTTTTAGTAGCAAAAATAAACAAATAAAAAGCTTTTACAAAACTCTAACTATGACCTATACAAGTTTTCATACAAAACTAAAAAAATAAAGAAGAATAAAATTGTCTACTGTTAAATAACAGAAACAAAACTAAATTTGTCAAAAGTGACAGAAAGAAATAATTTAAAAACAATTAAAACTATAAAGAAAAGACTAAAACAAAACTAGAACTAAAACAGTACTGTTTTTCCTAAAACCCTAATTTAAAATAAACTAAAAACAAATCACTATATGGTACTGGATAGACAAAACAATAAAAAAATAGTAGCAAAAAGAATCAATCGAAAATATTTTATAAAACTCAAGATACAGCCAAATTAGTGATTTGAACAAATTTCAACAAATTCGAATTTAAATTACTCAAATTTGAAAACTAAGTACACAAACAGAAATTTGAACAAATTTGTGACACAATGCAAAAAGAATCACTCAATTTGGATCTAAAACATAAAAGTTATAAGCAATCTAAAATAAGAACTATTTCTGAAATCTAAAACAGAACTAAAAAAACAAAAGTCTACGGATCGGCCAGTGACCACGTGGCGATCTGTGGTTTGTGAGTGCTGTGCACTGTGGAAACTAAACGGTGAATGCTCGTAATCTAAGAGAACCAGAGACGACGCTGACATAATATAAAAACCGGATAGACCCGGTTCGATCTAAACCAGACGAACCATAAAATAAACCGCACTAAAACAGATCTAATAAAATAAATCCTAACTGTTCGATCTAATCTAATCTAATCTATACCGTCGTTTATAGATCGGATGGAGAAGGATAGGATGGCTCATCGTGGCGAGGCGAGCTTTGGCGAGGTCGGCAGCTTCCGGCGTTGACGGTGTGGCGGCTCCGGTGATCCTCCGGCGAGCAATGGCGGCGAGGGCAGGGGGTCTCAAGGTTCGGGAAAGGGCGGAACCGCTTGAGGGGAGGGGTATACATAGGGGGGAGGTCGACTTGGAGGATGGGGCTGATCGGGGAGAGGATCTCGAGGATTGCGGGATACGGCGGCGGTTGGGCTAGCTCGGGCGCGGCCTTAGCTTGGTGTGAGAAGGAAGGAGGTGGTGAGGTCCGCTCTCAGCGAGTGCGAGAGCAAGGGAGAGGTGCGGGCGACCGATGGGAAGCCGGTTCGGGCACGGGGGCAAGGTAGGTGGGCCAAAACGCTGGCTGAGCAGGGTGGTTAGCGCTGGCCTGGTCGGCTGGGTTTTTTTTGGAACGTTTTCCCCCTTTGTTTTTTTTAAACAGGGAACGAAAAGAGAAAGACTAAAAATAATTAAATACTTTATATAGGCATATTATATATCAAAATTTTCAGAAAAAGAAATCCTAAAACATGAACATATTTTCATAGGCAAATAAGACCCACACAATTTCACAAAAGTCAAATAGTGTTGTTGTCGTAATAAAACCCAATAAAAAATCATTTTTGAAATACCCAAATGATTTCAAATTCATTTTTCTCCAATTTTCTATTGTTGGGAATCATTTTACCCTATTTTCCATATATTTTACTTTTGGGGAAAAATAATTTCAATAAAAACCAAATAACTCCAATTTGAAAGTGAGTTTCAAAATAACTTCAACCAGACTTTCAATTTGATTCTTTTAAACTTCCAACTAATATTTCATATAATTTTAAGAAGTCATTTTATCTTCTCTCATGAAGATCATTGAGTTGCATAAAGTTTCTAAATTTGAAATATTTCCAAATGGAATTCAAATCTTTTCAAAACCCTTTTCATTTATTTGAATTCATGGAGATCATAAATGAAAAGAGAAATCTTTGGGAAAGTCATTTCATTCCCTCTCATTCAATTTTCAAATAGTTTCAAATTGCACTCAATTTCACTCAATCATTCACACAACAATAAAACAAACAATCAAAACTAATTATTTAATATAACATTCCAAAATTTAGAATTTTGGGATGTTACAAATCTACCACACTTAAAAAAGAATCTTGTCCTCGAGATTCGAAGAGGCTAGCAAGAAAAGGTTAGGGTTTGGGGTCTTCCAGCAAATCCATTGGTCGGAAAGCTCTAGTGTGCTACCACACATAAAATCAGGGTTATGGTTCCGACCAAGACTCATGTACTCCATCCTTAGAGTTGACGGTGTCGGTCTTCTCATATCTTCATGATAATTCCCACTCTGGGTCTTCCAGTAGGGGTATAACTTTTTACCTCAATTCCTTGTGTCGTCCCATCATGGTAAGGTTCTTCCGGGATTGGGTCTTTTTATCAAACAGGTCTGTCGCCAATACTAAACAACTACCGAAATTCTCATGGTGGTCAACAGTTTCTGGTTTCTACAGGAAATGGGTCTGGTTTAATCTCACCGTATAACCTACGATTTGGCAACAGTTGCCGGCACAGGGGTCCATCGTTCTACCATTCTATGGTTAAAACAAGGTTTGATATCGTCATCTCTCTACGATGGGTAAGTCACTCAGATTTACCATTCCAAATAGCAAGAGTGAATGATAAGAGTAAGTTGGCATGGTGATCAATCCATTCCGCACCCAAATCATTTCCTTGTATAAGGTTTAGCGAATCTTGCATTTCTACTCAGGCATTCTCACAAGCATTGTAGAATTTCTCTTGTCCTCAAACTGGGTTCAGGTGAATCCATTGGTTCTGCAAGCTGAACAAGACATCTATCATTTCTTCACCACTCTCGGGTTTTTGCGTAACCTCCTATGAAACCTATGTTGATCAAATCGCAGTCTTCCCAAAATTTCTTCTTCCATTGGGTACTTGATCCTTATTAATTCTTGGGCCTGTGGGTTATGGCCCACTTCAACACTAGTACAACTTTAACTCATCCTCTTGAGTTATATTGTTCCATATTACACCTCCTTTAAATCCAATAGTACTCCATTTCCTTCATAACCTTGGGGTAACCAACAAAAACTTAGAACTACACTCTGTGGAGTATTATTTTTCAAATGTTCTCATAGGGTACGACCACCCTTAAAATCCACAATTCATCCATAGACCAAATTCCTCATCCTCGAAACTGGTCCAAATCTGTGTTCATATATAGAGTAACAACTCATACAATTTAGCATATGAAATTAGGTCACATTAACTTTATTTATTAATGAACCATTACAATATCTGAGACTTCCATTACATAAATTCAATTCCATATCCTTATGAAAATAAATGCTTCCTACTATACTTATTATCAATACCAAAATCTCAACTACTCAGCTCAAGCTTTCATCTTGTCAGGACATTTAGTAGCACAATGTCCGGCTTCCCTGCAACGAAAACAAATAACTTCCGATATGTCTTTGGGCTTCTTGGGGATGGTGTCTGCTCTTTGGGTTCTTGGCTTCTTCTCTGGACATTTATCAGCGTAATGACCTAAATCCTTGCACCTATATCAAGTGATATGACTCAGGTCCTTCTTTTCCGAAATTGGGTTGTTCTGGGGATGCCTTCATTTTCTCTTCCTGGATTTCTCCGTAATGATCAGAGCTTCTATTTCCTGAGGGTCAAACTTCACTTCTGCTGTCGGGAAGTCTCCGAGATACTCTTGTCTTTCCTTCGTGCAATACTCTGAAAAATGTCCTTCTTCTCCACATGAATAGTAGGCTTGGGCGAAAAATCTGTTTAGGCCTTCACCAGCAGGGTCTTCAATAACTTCCTTCATCGCAGGTTCTTTTGAATTTTCCCTGAGGGTTTCTTTCACGGCTTCTTTCTGCTGCTTGGTAATCATGTGTACCTTGGGGTAAATTGGGCACTGAGCTAGGTAATGAGTAGTTCCTTCACACTAGAAGCAAGTCACCTGCCGAGTGGGGCATTATTCCTCTGGGTGATGTTCTTCACAATGAGGGTTTCCATCCCTGTGTTCCTCATGGGTGTGTCCTATTTCTCCATATATCTTGCATGCACAAGTTTGCTTCTTCATTTTACGGCCACATGGCTTCTTGATAAGACGAGACCTCAATAGAAACGTCTTGAATTCTTCCCAAGCATTTGCTCCATTCCATCCTTGTATAGCTTGATGTATCTCTCGCCATGTTGCAGCACCTTGTGTGATGCACCGTAAGGTGTATGGAACCATATACTCTCCTTCAATACGGTGCTCCTTCATGCGATCTTCCATGTGTCTGTATCCATTGTGCTACCTCCGGCTGTGTCATAGATCTCGGAAATACAACTCCATCTTCATTCATCATCTATTGGGTCCAAGGGTTTTGGGATGAGATACGAAAGATAGAGGGAGATACACACAATAAAAACAATAGTTTTGAAGAAACGGGTTTTATTTTGTGGTTGTCGGAAAAACATCAAACAAATGACAGCTCACAAAATGTCACATCTAACGTAAGTATATAACAGGGGTTTGGTCTTCTAAAGGTCAAATAAGTCTTCAGAGTGTTCAAATTCTTCAAGTCTTCGATGTCTTCAACTGCTGTAGCTTCAACTCTTCTACACATGGTGAAATACTCTTTACTCTGAAGAGGCCATCAGCTATCCGATATGTTGCCCTTCTTGGAGCGGCTTTAGTTGATCCTCCGTGTGGTTAAAGGGGGTATATTCTAACTATTTGAGGCAAGAGGGAATATTTAATAAAATCAGAAAAGATGAGAAGTAAAGGATCTTTCTGAAAATAAAGTTTTAGAGATATCTTGTCCTAAGGGCTTTCCAGTTTCTAGGGTCACATCCTACAGTCAACATGTGCTCTGATACCATATCTGTAGCGACCCGACCTCAAACGGTCAAGCCTCTGTGTATCTGTGCCATCCTTGGATCAGTATGCTGGCACACACAGTACAACAATGTATATATCAAAGTGCAATCACATGTATAAATAACGTAAAAAAGTTATATACCTCATAAGTCTCAGCAGAAACAAAACAATCGGGTGTGGAGTCCCATCAACGCCATCGGCAGGTTGAGTGTAGACCGTGACCCAACAACGAAACTCACTCGTCGTATAAATAATCCTGCAACATGATACGTTGCAGCCGTGTAGGTCAGTACATTGAATGTACCGGCAAGATCACTGTAAGAAAAACAGATGATAAAACTATACCATATGCAATATGGCTTTGTGGCTCTGTGTCTGGGTTTTTGTATGAAAGCTGGTTTTATTTTCCCTACATCAAAGGAAATAACCAGAGTCTGTACTATGGAGTTTTCTATCATGACATGGTTCCGCCAACCGATGCCTCATAACCCAAATCATCATAAATTGCCCGCAATTACGTTATCAGTCCGGTGTTGAGAGTTCCGAGATAGATCCAAGTCCAAAGGCTCAAGTTGTACGTAACCAGGGACACGGCTAATCAATTAGGTTTTAACCCTCTGGAGAGGTTTGTACACTTTAAGCGCAAGATTCAATCCCTCCCTTTTCGTCCTCGCACTTCAGATCGTTTGAGAACAGGACGATCAAAACATGGTCTTCCGAAGAGTTCCTCTGACCACTGTCCGGTGCGCATCCAATCCTACCGTAGTTCTACATCTGCTAGCACCGTCATGGCACTTCTCCATGCATCCCGGCCATCCACTGGTTGCTCCAGGGTGCCCATCAAATCCGTCCTTCACCCAATAGTGTGTATTGAATTCTTTTCTCGAGTCTTGAAGTCTTGAGGTCCTGAAGATGCAGTCCTTGTAGATGCCATCATGAAGTTGTCGTCATTGACGTAGAGTCCTCCATTCTCACACCACTCCCAAGCACTCATATCAACCCCGTCTATGATAGCGTAGCATTAAAACTATATACGTCCCAGGCTTGGTAACAGGGAGATGAGTTCCTAGCTCATGCATACTACTCAACTACAAGGATTCAATATCACTACTGGTGGGATTATGAATGGTGACACTAAATGCGATAAAAACATAGGTATGCAAAGCATGGTCAAAGTGAACTTGCCTGGTATGTTGATGAAGATAATAACGCTCTCAAAAACTATGATAAGACTATACGCAACTCTCCGATGAAATCTATAATAATAAACATGACATTCACATAAGCAATCATTCTAGCATGCAATGACTAGCAATCATAATTATCAATCAACAACAAAGAAATCAAATAACAAAACCCAAATAAAATCCAAATAACTTCAAGGAAAACTACAATAAAAACTACCAAGGAAAAGTCTAAGACTTTACTACAAACAATAAAATAGTTTTTGTCCTACATAAAACTTAACAGCAACATAGACCTCTAAACTAATAAATTAACAGAAAAGAAAATATGAAATAACTAATTTAACAAAAAATATTTTTCAAAAACTTTTAGTAGCAAAAATAAACAAATAAAAAGCTTTTACAAAACTCTAACTATGACCTATACAAGTTTTCATACAAAACTAAAAAAATAAAGAAGAATAAAATTGTCTACTGTTAAATAACAGAAACAAAACTAAATTTGTCAAAAGTGACAGAAAGAAATAATTTAAAAACAATTAAAACTATAAAGAAAAGACTAAAGCAAAACTAGAACTAAAACAGTACTGTTTTGCCTAAAACCCTAATTTAAAATAAACTAAAAATAAATCACTATATGGTACTGGCTAGACAAAACAATAGCAAAAAGAATCAATCGAATTTTTTTATAAAACTCAAGATACAGCCAAATTAGTGATTTGAACAAATTTCAACAAATTCAAATTTATGCTACTCAAATTTGAAAACTAACTACGCTAACAGAAACTTGAACAAATTTGTGACACAACGCAAAAAGAATCACTCAATTTGGATCTAAAACATAAAAGTTATAAGCAATCTAAAATGAGAACTATTTCTGAAATCTAAAACAGAACTAAAAGAGCACGTGGCGATCTGTGGTTTGCCAGCGCTGTGCACTGCGGAGTCTAAACGGTGAATGCTCGTAATCTGAGAGAACCAGAGACGACGCTGACATAATAGAAAAACCAAATAGACCCAGTTCGATCTAAACCAGACGAACCGTAATATAAACCGCACTAAAACAGATCTAATAAAATAAAACCTAACTGTTCGATCTAATCTAATCTATACCGTCGTTTATAGATCGGATGGAAAAGGATGGCTCACCGCGGCGAGGCGAGCTCCGGCGAGGTCGGTAGCTTCTGGCGTCGACGATGTGGCGGCTCCGGTGATCCTCCGGCGAGCAATGGCGGCTAGGATAGGGGGTCTCAAGGTTCGGGAAAGGGCGGAACCGCTTGAGGGGAGGGGTATATATAGGGGGAAGGTCGACTTGGAGGTGGGGGCAGATCGGGGAGAAGATCCCGAGGATCACGGGATATGGCGCCGCTTGGGCTAGCTCAGGCGCGGCCTTAGCTTGGCGTGAGGAGGAAGAAGGTGGTGGTGTCCGCTGTCAGCGGGTGCGAGAGCGAGGGAGAGGTGCGGGCAACCGATGAGAAGGCGGTTCGGGCACGGGGGCGAGGTAGGTGGGCAAAAATGCTGGCTAGGTCGAGCGGTTAGCGCTGGCCTGGCCGGCTGTTTTTTTTTTTGAAACGTTTTCCCCCTTTGTTTTTTTTAAATAGGGAACGAAAAGAGAAAGACTAAAAATAAATAAATACTTTATATAGGCATATTATATATTGAAATTTTCAGAAAAAGAAATCCTAAAACATGAACATATTTTCATAGGCAAATAAGACCCACAGAATTTCACCAAATTCAAATAGTGCTGATGTCGTAATAAAACCCAATAAAAAATCATTTTTTTAAAATACCCAAATGATTTCAAATTCATTTTTCTCCAATTTTCTACTGTAGGGAATCATTTTACCCTATTTTCCATATATTTTATTTTCGAAGAAAAATAATTTCAATAAAAACCAAATAACTCCAATTTGAAAGTGGGTTTCAAAATAACTTCAATCGAACTATCAATTTGATTCTTTTAAACTTCCAACTCATATTTCATATAATTTGAAGAAGTCATTTCATCTTCTCTCATAAAGATCATTGAGTTGCATAAAGTTTCTGAATTTGAAATATTTCCAAATGGAATTCAAATCTTTTCAAAACCCTTTTCATTTGTTTAAACGGAAGAAGTCATATCGTCTTCACTCTAGGGTTTTGTGATGAAATGAATTTGAATTCATGGAAATCATAAATGCAAAGAGAAATCTTTGGGAAAGTCATGTCATTCCCTCTCATTCAATTTTCAAAAAGTTTCAAATTGCACTCAATTTCCATCAATCATTCACACAACAATCAAACAAACAATCAAAACTAGTGAATCTGAATTCATGGAGATCATAAATGCAAAGAAAATCTTTGGGAAAGTCATTTCATTCCCTCTCATTCAATTTTCAAAAAGTTTCAAATTGCACTCAATTTCACTCAATCATTCACACAACAATCAACCAAACAATAAAAACTAATTATTTAGTATAACATTCCAAAATTTAGAATTTTGGGATGTTACAACTAGAATTTGAGATATGGCATTAACCTCGCCTTGCTTATTGAGAGGGAATAGCCGAATGGTGTTATCCCGAGCTGCAAAGATAATCACCTCTTCCGAAGGATGGGTCAGTTTAACTTCCTTGGCAGCACAATCAAGAGAAGCCTTGTGTTTAGAAAGCCAATCCATGTCAAGGATAATATCAATATAGGAATGTCCAAGGACCATCGGAGAAGCTAGAAAAGAATTAATTGCCCATCTTAACGTTGACATCCAGAACCATCATTTTGGTATGCATGAACAAACCCGGAGAGGAAACCGACAACGGCCTAGGTAGCTGTACTGTATGAAAATTGTGCATGGATGCAAAAGTCCTTGATATGAATGAATGAGATGCACCAGAATCGAACAACACTTTTTCAGGAAAAGAGTTAACTGGAAGAGTACCCATGATCACTTGGAGGACTCCTCTGCTTGAGCTGCATTGACCATGTTCACCCTTGCTGACTTGGGGTTGTATCTGACAATTCTATTGCTTGGAGGCCTACCAGGGGGAGGAGGCAGAAGGCGCCTCTTGTTGAAGCACTTGTTGGAATAGTGACCCTTCATACCGCATTTGTGACAAGTAACCTCTAAAAGTGGGCGAGGAGGAGGACAACTTGTCCTTGAAGCCTGAGGCCTCTACTGGTACATTGGGTTGGGTGCGTGGGAAGAACCATGACGACCAGACTGCTTCTGGTGATGAGGCGCACGGAACGGAGGAGGAGGTGGAAGCCAAAACTTATGCTGCTTTGTGACCACTCGAGAGGAGGAAGAAGAGTGGACTGCATCCCTGAGCCTCTTCTTGGAAGCTTCACACTTGAGCTGGGCTGCTTCTTGCTTGAGAGGCATGTTATAGAACTAATCGAACTGAGTCGGCTCCACAAGGACGAGAGCGGGCTGATTGTCTCTCTGAGGCCACCCCTGAACTGGTAGATCATGCTCTTCTCATCTAGGATGTCCGGCTTGGCATAACGAGTAAGAGTTTGGAACTTGATGATGTATTGATACACAGACATGTTGTCCTACTTAAGATTGCGTAATTGCTCCGGCATGCCCTCGATAACACTAGCTGGAATATGATGAGTTCAAAAATCCCGGCAAAAGTGGGTCCAGCTGACCACTCGACCCCCTCTTGAGTCTTTGTATTGCTGCCACCAATCTGCTGCCTGGTTCTTGAGTTGAAAGGAAGCGAACTTGGCGTAGTTCTCAGGTCTCACATTATTGCACTCAAAATGCTTGTTAATGTCCATGAGCCAATCTTCGGCATCCATCGGCTCGGCACAATCACTAAATGTCTTGGGCTGATTTGCGAGGAATTGATTGAGAGTAGCAAACTGAGGTTGATTATTGTTGTTGCCTTGGCCTTGGCCTTGGTTGCGCTCTTCCATAAGCTGCATCAACAACTGAGTGTTGGCGTTGGTGCCCGCCATTAGAGTCTACCATGCCTCGGGAGGAGGGTTTGCACGGTTTGAGGGAGCCATCTCGGAGAAGATGACATCCATTAGAACCACCATTGAAATGATAGATAAGTGTAACACCCCAAAAATTTAATCACATTTTTATTAATTAAAATTTGGCTAGAATAAAATTTTGAATTATAATAGATCCTTTAATAATTTTTGGAACCTTTTCTATTCTTGTCTTTCAAAATTCTTCCCTCCATTTAGATTTTTTTTTTTTTTGGGGGGGGGGGGGGGGGGTTTTTTTGCAATAAAATTGTGGGCTCTGGTAGTTATCTTAAATCACTTCTTTATTTGTTTAATAACAGTATAAATTATTTTCATAATAAAATTTTGCCCTAGAAAATTCTTTTAATAGCATTTTCATTTGCTTAAATGCTGCTGTTGCACTACAACTACTTTAAATAATTCTTTAAAAATTCCACCAAAATTCTGGGAGGTCATGTGATACCTATATATCACATTTATGCAAAAACCCAACTTCGTGTTTTGCAAAATTTGAGTGAACCCTGCTCTTTTCAAATCTGTTCCCTTTCTAGGTTTCTACTACAACCCCAATTTTCCTTACTCCAAAAATTCTAAAACTTGGCCATATTTTAGTCCTTCCAACCAAACACTTAACTCCAGAAGCTCAGCCCCAAATTCCTCTTTTCATTTCACCAAATACACTCCCCAAGTTTCTATCCAGAATGGAATTTTCCCCAAACTTGCATTAGCAAGTTTTGTATTTTTCCAAAATAACACCACAATCATCTCTTCCATGTAAGGAGACATCATCCTGTCAAGTTTCACATCCAGAAGGATCACCTAGGTCACCCTAACATTCTGTCGAGCACCTTGAGCTCATGACAGAATTTGGGGCATTTTTTTATATTACACTGGACACTAGCCCCTCTCCCCAAACTAGCATGTCCATCATCATCAACACCAACCCTAGCACCATTCTGTTAATTAGCAACTAATTTGGGTTCCTGTGGATGCCATTGGCATTTCATCAAACATATAGCATGCGTGCACCGGGCGCGGCCAGAGCGCTAGTATTGCACCGACGGCGCCGAGCCGCTGCCGCACCTCTGCTGCCTCTACTGCTCGCATCGGTCCACCATTAGATCAGCTCGAGCACCACCTACCTCGCCGACACCTTACCTCGGCCGCTAGTGCCGGCCATCGCCGACCACGCCACTCACGGTCGCCGCCGTCTCGGGCACGTCTTCGCCCCGAGGCACCTGGCCCTATCCGTGCTTGCCAGCACGGCTCATCATCACTGCGGGCCGCCGCAGTCCACACCGACCACCGCCGCCCCCAACAGCCTCGCCACCGCCCGTACTTTGCCATCAATGGCCGCCGCCGCCGTCAGCTCGGGCACGGCACCGCCCTGGACGCGCGGCTCCAGTCCAAGCCAGCCAGCGCGCCTCGCCTTAACTGCGGTCGCCGCCGTCGTCACCGACCGCGTACGGACCTCTCTGACCTTCGCCACCGCCTCCCTGGCCATTACTGGCCGCCGCCGTAGTTTACCGCGGGCGGCGCCGTCCTGGCCACCTGGCTCGTTTCCGAGCCAGCCAGCTCACCCCTGGACGGTGGCTACCTCCAGGAGCCTGCCCACGTCGCGCCTCCACCGCAACCACCTCAGCAGTGCAGTAATGGCCGTCGCCGCCGAGCCTTCTTCTGGACGCCATGGGAACCGCCTTCCCCGCCTATAAATACCCTCCCCGAGCTCGCTCTCGTCATCAGCACCTCCCTCCCTCCCTCGTTGAGCCTCCCCGATCAACAGAACGACCGGGAGAGGTCATTTTCCTCCACTCCGGCAGCCACTGCCGCCACCATCCCCTCGATGATTCCCACCTCTCCAGTGCCTCCCCCTCTCCACTCTCAGCACCCGAAGCTTCACCACAGTCCCGCTAATCCATCCCCATCCTCAATTTTCCCCGGGATCAACCACGGACGAAACGTCCAAATTCACTCCGCCGGAGTCTCTCGGGCGAGCTCGCCGCCGGCGACTCCTCGCTTCCCGGAGGACATGCCGCACACCGGAGGAACCACCTCGGTCTCCTGGACCCAGTGGTGGGCTCAGCTCGCCGCGGGACGCCGCCGTTCGCCGGCGCCGGACGTCGGAGCGCCGCCGTGCCCTGTCGCGGGAGAGGCAGAGGTGCCCGGCTTGACCGGGGTCAAACCCGACAAGCGGGACCGGGCAGTCAGCCTCTCATCGCCCCTCTGCTGGCACAGCTGAGCTACCGGGCCGGCCCAATTACTATTCAGCGCTCAGGGCGCAATTCTGATCCCTTCCTTTTTCCTTTCGGCACATATTCAAATAATTTCATAGTAGTCATTTCTACCCCAAATTTGATGATTCAAATTTCTGTAGGTTTCTAAAATCATGCTATAATATTCTAGCTATAGTGAACATTTTTACTATGCCTAGGTTCTGTTTAATCAATTAAAAATTGCTTTTAATCATTTAATACAGCTTAGAAATACCATAACTAATTCATACCAACTCTAAATAAATTGTTTCTTTTTCTGTTATTCCTTAAAAATACTCTAGTTTATTTTAGTATTTATTTCAAAAGTATTTGAAATACCTTTTAGTGCTGTTTTTGAATTATGTGGTGATTCAAGTATTTTGAAAATAGGATTAATGGAAGGGAGATTATATCTCAAACTTTTGGTGTGCACCCAATGCTTCTGCATGTTCAAGGCAAGCATCTTGAACACTTGATATGGTGAATGTTTGCTTGCTAAAATATTTGTTGCATGGCTTGCTAATTTTTAATAAGAATTGCATGTGAGTAGAAATAGTTCATGCATGCATGGTCATGTTTATATTATCTCTTGCATGCATTCCATTCAATTTTGCAACATGCATAAGTTATGAGAATCCAGGAGTGTACTCCTGCTTTGGACGTGCCGGTGGGCACGGGCCATTTTTGACACGGTGGTGTCACGAGAAGTTTGTGGAAGCAGGCAAGGGTTGTGGCCCTGTCCTGGTGATTTTGTTAAAGGAAGTTTTGCTGTGCTAACCACTGCAGGGAACATAAGCCTCCTGAGTCGGCCGTAGATCGAGTCTTGTTCCGGTAACCCCCATACTTGTTTCGTGCTACCACTTGTCCCTGCCCCAGGTAGGGTATGGTTTAGTAAGTTGCTAACCCCTTTCCGTGCACACACCGTACAGAGGGCTACGATGAGGGTTTCCAATGGCCATGGACTAAATCCTGTCATCGGGTCAGGGAGCGTGGGTGTTTCCGGCTGTCGTGATGCCGAGAGGGAGTGTACCCTTGTAATCCGCGCGTATAAATAGTGATCCCATGCTTTTGGAGGTTGTAGCCTCTCCGACTTAGAGTTTTTCTGGAACGATGCTTTGGGTGATTCCTGGCATCCGGACGGATTTTCTGGTGTGTGCTGGTTAGGTGTGTTTTCAACCCAAAGACCGTAATGGGAATTAGTCAGTGTCACGATACTGACTAAGGAAATCCTATACTTGTGGGTAAAGAGTACACCCTCTGCAGAGTTCAAAAACCTATTCGAATAGCCGTGTCCGCGGTTAGGGATTACAGTCTGGGTTGGTCAAGTGTCGGTCTTAGAGTCGGTCTCCGGAGGAAATAATTTAAAATTGAGCATGGTGTATTTTGCAGGTTAATTTTTACTGCTACTGATGTTATCACGAATATTACTGATGCTATGATTATTATTATGGACTAACCCTCTGCTCTTATTTTATTTTCTTAGAGTGTCTCAGGGGCTGGCTGGACTACCCCGGACACTCGACTTTATTTTCAAGACCTCTCGTGGTGTTGCCTGAGTTCTCGGATGGTCTGTCTCGTCCGATTACTCCTTTGGCCACCCGATTGGCATTTCTTTTCAAGACCGACCGTGGCGTCACTTGACGTCCGACTGGCATTTCTTTTCAAGACCTTTCGTGGTGTTGCCTGAGTTCTCGGATGGTCTGTCTCGTCCGATTACTCTTTTAGACACCCGTCTGGCATTTCTCTTCAAGTCCTACCGTGATGTCACTTGACATCCGACCGGCAATTCTTTTATTTATTTTCTCAGTACTAATACTTTATTTCTATGCAAGCTATAAAGTATCATGCCATGATTTAATTCTTGTCAGCATGCATTTAGTATAAGTCCATCATGAGTATATGCATATAGTTTAATCCATCATGGCCATATATTTGTTTGCTGCATTTATTATATCATTTGTCCATGATGTTTGCGAGTACATTCAAACGTACTCACAGGCTTGTCCCTGGCTATTTACTTGGCCAGGTTAAGAGTTCTACAAGGAGTACCACAGTGACGTCCGTGCGGAGCCTAGGATTGCTGCCACGCGAGATAGGAGTTATCCGGGTCAGCTGTTCCTGTGGGAATGGAGCCCCATCGACGTTGAAGGACCACAAGTCAATTCCGTCACCCACCACCAGACATCATCTTGTGTTCATCAGACCTTTATGGTCACCAGACATCACGATTGTATCATTAGACCTTTATGGTCTTGTATCGAAACTCTTGTAATTGCTTGGTATACTGTAACAAGGACGTGTCCACCAGTAACAGAAATCCTGGGCTGGTGATGTCACGAGGGGCTAATTTCTGGATATTTGTGTTCCCGAAATCCGGCCCCGACAGCCTTGGTATCAGAGCCAGGCTGACCATTGGCTAATCCTATCTTAGCCTGGTCACTAACCCTAGGTTTCCACACCCCCACATCTTTTCCTATGCACCGCCAAGCCCATCCCATCCGATAGCCTGCACAGTGGCCGGCCGACATCTTTTGACAGTCGGTGCCCAACCTATCAGCCTGCCCATGGGCCGTGTGCCTGTGGCCGACACCTGAGTTGTCCCATCCACAAGCGTGCGATGGAAGACTCAGTTGGTCTATAAAGGAAGCCTCGCCTCAACTCAGCACATCACAGCCTCACTCTCAGTTTAATATCCAACCACCAAGATGCCTGGCCCCATCGTGCACAACGAGACCACCGCATCCGAGCTTGGAGACTTTGTAGCCATCCTCTCCAATCTCACCCGTCGTGCTTTCGGCATCGAAGAGCCGCCTGAGTATGTTGTGTACCAGGAGCACACGAGTGATGCCATCCACCACTTCTGGGCCACGGTGCACATCTACGGGAGGGGCATCACAGCAGAGCGCCCCTACCGGTTCACCGGAAGGACGGCCTCCGACGAGACCCAAGCCATCCAACTTGCAGCCCGAGAGGCTGTAGTTCATCTTCGGCATCTGTCGCCGAGGGTGAACATCCGCCCTTTCTACTACTACCCTAGTCGTGAAGGCTATGGTAGACCGACCCAAGTCGCCAATGGAGACCATGAGACGGACCCTGCCCTAGTGCATCTAGTGCGCTACCTGAGAGCGCAAGAGGCACTATTCGATCAGGTCACCAATGACCTGATTGCGACCCGCAGGACGCTCGCACTCCTAACACCGGTGAGAAGCGAAGCTGCACCCGCCGTCGACACCCCGATAGTGCTGTTTGGGAGGCCTGTTGAGCCCCCAAGTTCCGCCCCTGTTATCTACCCGGGCAATGGTTTCGCCTCCCCCGAGGAACTCCGTCGTCTCTTGGAGCCGTACTCCAACGGGACGGTGACCTCAACACCACGCGAGGGGCACCACCACTACACCAGCCCTGCAGCTCCCCATCCGACCCCGGCCAGCTCCGACGCTGGAGCACACGGAGAGGCCTCGACATCCACAAGACGCGCCCGGCTAGATGTCGACGAGGTGGACTGAGTCCACCAAAATTGTTGTCAAGCCTTAGTGGCCGGTTTCCTGTATCTTCGTAGTAGCAGTTGTATGGCGTAGTAAGTCTGTAAAATTCCTGTGTACCATTGTCTTAATAGTGGTATGCATGATCTAGCATAAATTGTTTGACGGGTGGTTGCAGAGTAAATTCTAGACGTGACTGCCGAACCCCCCCCAAAACCGACACGCACAGGAATACGTCACATTCCCTTCGGGAAGTGGGGTCTGAGTTTTTTAACCCAGACAGCCCCGCGCCGGAGCCGGTGCGCAAGTCGTACCGACGCCGTCCCATGTTCCCTAACGTAGGCGCTCTATTAAAGGCCACTTCTATATCCCACACCAGCAACCATCAACCTTGAGCACTGCTTCCTTCTATTCATTCCTCCATGTCGCACCCCGAAGCCTACCTGAGAACCCCCGATGCAAGCCCTGGTAGTTTTGTTAAGATATTGTGGGATTTTACCCGCAATACTCTCGGCTCTACCCATCCACCCCTGTATGAGCTGTTCAAATCGAGAATCACTTCTGATCTCTCGAAATACTGGGCAGCTGTGCACATCCCACCAACAAGTTTAAACCAAGGCCCTCCCTATGTGATTTTCATCGGGAGATCCATGCCAACCCTAGACATGGCCATCGAGTCTGTTGCGTATGAAGCACTCACCCGTCTTCAATTTGCGGTACCCTGTGCCAGCACAAGGGAATATTGCTATTTCCCAAGCCGCGCTGCTTTTGGAGCAGAAGCTACGTTCCGTTGTGGACGTACAGAGAGCGATCCAGCCCTGGTCTATCTCACTCAATACGTGATGGCCCAGGAGCGTTTCACCCAGCAAATACTGGAGTATCTCCACTACCTTGCTGTTCTGAATCCCCGAATCGCCATTGGCGGACCCCCTCTGCCAACTCAGGAGGGACACGGTCTTCGTTTGCTCCCTCAACTTCCTCCACTCCCTCCGGAAGAAGAAGAATGTGTTCCAACACCGGGAAGCCTTCCGCTTGACCCCGTAGATCTCGCTTTCGGACCGTAGACAGTCGAGCGTGCGTTTGCGTAGCATGTAGTGTTTGCTTGCATGATGTGATCCTTATTTTGTATTGTATGTCATGAAATGTATTGCCCTGTTTGCATATGAGTGCTTTGTCTGTGTGATATGCATTTTTTGTTCTTCTGCCCTTAACGAATCTCGAGGACGAGATTTTCTTAAGGGGGGTAGAGTTTGTAACACCCCAAAAATTTAATCACATTTTTATTAATTAAAGGGGGGGGGGGGGGGGGGGGGGGGGGGGGGGGGGGGGGGGGGGGGGGGGGGGGGGGGGGGGGGGGGGGGGGGGGGGGGGGGGGGGGGGGGGGGGGGGGGGGGGGGGGGGGGGGGGGGGGGGGGGGGGGGGGGGGGGGGGGGGGGGGGGGGGGGGGGGGGGGGGGGGGGGGGGGGGGGGGGGGGGGGGGGGGGGGGGGGGGGGGGGGGGGGGGGGGGGGGGGGGGGGGGGGGGGGGGGGGGGGGGGGGGGGGGGGGGGGGGGGGGGGGGGGGGGGGGGGGGGGGGGGGGGGGGGGGGGGGGGGGGGGGGGGGGGGGGGGGGGGGGGGGGGGGGCCACTACTGTAGATATGGCATAGAACAACATGTTCCATTGGTGCAAATTCACATGATGCATGGATTAATCACAATGGAGCTCACAAGTTGCAACTTTCTGTGAACAACAATCTGTTATATTATCATGGCATATTTAGAGCGAGATTAAGACATGCTACATTAGTTTTTCATGACAACAAAAGGTATGACATGAAAGTACTGGTAACATAGAACAACACATGTTTACTGATCATGGTCCGAATAGTTGTAGATTAGTCGGAACCATCAAGACAACATGGCAAGTTATAATTCTGATAGGTTTAGATTTGGCAGATTTTAACATGTTGTCGGTGCAACAAACCCTGGGTCCGTTGCCCAGACTGTGCACATGCCTAAGGACAAGTTTACAGTGCCCAAGATCAAACCAAGCACGAAGGGATCAACTCTTTGAAGATCAGAGAGCTGGTCGAGAAGACCAAGTCAAGCTAGAGAGACAAGATGTCACTAAGGGAAACACCTCCCTTGCCGGGCAGGCGAGCCTGGCGGGGTTGGGGTTACCCCAGAAGCAATCCTCCAGATCGTCCCAGCAGGCCTGCCGGGGCTTGCGGAGGCAAACACTCCACCGCACCACCTTACAGCAACGCAAGTCATCGATCAGTGCGATGCCAAGCCCCTAAGTGACTAAGTGGCTACTTCCTGCCACCTGGCAGCCACTTCCTACAGAAAATACCTCTGTATGACACCCGTCCTAAGACGTGTCAAACAAGCAGGCGCGAAGCTGGCAAAACAGCCCGGCAGGGCCTGCCGAACATGTTGTGTGATGTGACACTGAGCGGCGCATTTAATGCGCTTTGTCCGCCTGCAGAGTTAGGTATGATAGCGTTGTTTGCTATCTAATGAGTATGTAAAGACTGATTTGCCACTGTGATGACTCCTTCATCTATAAAAGGAGGCCCATGGCAACCGTAGAAAGGATTCAGACCCTCACACATGCATACGCGCGTAGCCACTCTCGATCCGAGGCAACCCTGCCGGGCAAGAGCGCCACGTTCTTCACCATTATCCACCATCAATCCACCAAAGCAGGAGTAGAGTTTTACACCTCGTGGCGGCCCGAACCTGGGTAAAACTGCCCGTGTGATCTGTGTCGTGCTGTGTTACGCTTCTCCGCTCTTTGTGCGACGTGCCCATCCCCCCGCCGAACCAAAAGGGGCTCATGGCCCCATAGGTGGCCGTGGTTTCCCACGACATCTTTCGCGCGCCAGGTAGGGGGATCACTTGCGCGAACCCGAGAGCGTAAGCTGCGCGTCATCTTCATTGCCATCTTCATTATCGACGGCTCCATCAACTATGGTGCCAAAGAAGAAGTCCGGTGCCGCAGCTCACCTGTCCAGCTCGAAGGCCCCACCGCCCACGACCGCCGACGCCGCAGGGACGCATGAGGATGCAGATGCTGCGGGAGACGTGGTCCACGCAGGCAGCATTGTCACCACCTCCCCTGCGGCCGAAGCAGGAGCGGGAGGCACCGGAGAAGAACAACAGCAACAACATCCCGATGACCACGCTCCGCGAGGTATGGGTAGAGAGATTATTCCTTCTGTCCCTCCCTGCCTAGCCGAGGGGCAGAGCCACGGCGGTGATGATCGCCCTGAGGCGATTCACAATCCTCTGGCCGCCACCGCCGCGGGCACGGTCGCAGGACATGCACCGTCCTCGGAGCAAACTGGCCTGACCGGGGTCATTGGTCCACACGCGCCACCACCTCATCACCACGCCATCCAAGCGACTGGCTCCCGACGGCGAGAGCCCGGCACAACCACCGCTAGCACAGTCAGGAGCCGGGCAATGCTGCGGTCTACATCATCCTCACCTATGCCAAGCACCACTTCAGAGGCCATGGCACGGGCCCAGCTGCTGTTGAGATTTCCGCTGGCAGCTGATCAGATGGATGAGTGGAGAGCCACCTTTCAGAGCCTGGTCGGCTTTGCCGAGGCTGGAGGCTCATAGCGAGCAGGCCCGCCACGGCCTCCCCAGGTGACGACGGCAGCCCATGCTGCTGGCTGTGCGGAAGGGGCCACCCCCATGGTCCAATCCTTACCGCAGCAACCAGCGCGAGGGCCACGCGACCAAGAGTTTGATGACGTCTCGATGGCTTCATCCGATCCTCGAGCACGTCAAGGCCAACGGTGAGCCCTAGAGGACAGGAAGATGGAGGGCGCGTGTGTCACCATCGAGTAACGCCACGACAACCACCACCAGTCCGATGGGCATGATGGCCCCAACATTGACGAGCCTGCACTCGGTGGAGGCGGGTACCAGGCTTTCGAGGCTCGATGCCCTGCCTTCACTCGTGAGCTGCGGGAAGTCCGTTAGCCGTCCGCTCACACATTCAAGCCAGAGATACCAGAGAAGTATGATGGGAGGCTGAACCTGGCAGAGTTCTTGAGCATCTACACCATCGTTGTTCAAGCTGAAGGGGGAAGAGATGAGAAGGTTTTTGCCAACTACTTACCTTTGGCACTCAAGCCAAACGTGAGGTCTTGGGTGATGCACCTGCCGGAGAACTCCATCTCGACCTGGGCTGACCCATGCCATCAGTTCGTTGGCGCCTTCACGGGCGGCCACCAAGAACCAGGGCGGCCCAGCGATTTGCAACTTCTCCCGCAGAAGGAAGGAGAGTCTCCGCGGAAGTACATGCAGAGGTTTAGCCGAGTCCACAGGAATATTCCAGATATCCACCCGGCAGCTATGATAGCTGCATTCCAGTCCAATGTGCGCGACCGTCGGATACGTTCCAAGATGAACGTTCGGTTGCCCAAGACTATGAAGGAGCTTTACACCTTGGTGGACAAGTGTGCTCGGGTGGAGGAGGGGAGGAAACTCCCTAGAGAAGAAGATGGTGTTGACATCAACTCAGAGGATGACGACGAGGCCACCAGTCAGAAGAAGAAAAACAAGAAGCACAACAAGAAGCGCAAGGATATGGCAGTAATGAACATTGAGGGATCGGGCACGCTGCTACCTCTTGAGCACTGCATTGGTTTTCCCTTGAAGAGGAAAGGGTGATGCAGTAAAGTAGCGTAAGTATTTCCCTCAGTTTTTGAGAACCAAGGTATCAAGGGGGGGGGGGGGGGGGGGGGGGGGGGGGGGGGGGGGGGGGGGGGGGGGGGGGGGGGGGGGGGGGGGGGGGGGGGGGGGGGGGGGGGGGGGGGGGGGGGGGGGGGGGGGGGGGGGGGGGGGGGGGGGGGGGGGGGGGGGGGGGGGGGGGGGGGGGGGGGGGGGGGGGGGGGGGGGGGGGGGGGGGGGGGGGGGGGGGGGGGGGGGGGGGGGGGGGGGGGGGGGGGGGGGGGGGGGGGGGGGGGGGGGGGGGGGGGGGGGGGGGGGGGGGGGGGGGGGGGGGGGGGGGGGGGGGGGGGGGGGGGGGGGGGGGGGGGGGGGGGGGGGGGGGGGGGGGGGGGGGGGGGGGGGGGGGGGGGGGGGGGGGGGGGGGGGGGGGGGGGGGGGGGGGGGGGGGGGGGGGGGGGGGGGGGGGGGGGGGGGGGGGGGGGGGGGGGGGGGGGGGGGGGGGGGGGGGGGGGGGGGGGGGGGGGGGGGGGGGGGGGGGGGGGGGGGGGGGGGGGGGGGGGGGGGGGGGGGGGGGGGGGGGGGGGGGGGGGGGGGGGGGGGGGGGGGGGGGGGGGGGGGGGGGGGGGGGGGGGGGGGGGGGGGGGGGGGGGGGGGGGGGGGGGGGGGGGGGGGGGGGGGGGGGGGGGGGGGGGGGGGGGGGGGGGGGGGGGGGGGGGGGGGGGGGGGGGGGGGGGGGGGGGGGGGGGGGGGGGGGGGGGGGGGGGGGGGGGGGGGGGGGGGGGGGGGGGGGGGGGGGGGGGGGGGGGGGGGGGGGGGGGGGGGGGGGGGGGGGGGGGGGGGGGGGGGGGGGGGGGGGGGGGGGGGGGGGGGGGGGGGGGGGGGGGGGGGGGGGGGGGGGGGGGGGGGGGGGGGGGGGGGGGGGGGGGGGGGGGGGGGGGGGGGGGGGGGGGGGGGGGGGGGGGGGGGGGGGGGGGGGGGGGGGGGGGGGGGTAGAAGCCCTCCGTGATCAATGCCCCCTCCGGCGGAGCGCCGGAAAAGGCCCCAAGATGGGATCTCACGGGTACAGAAGGTTGTGGCGGTGGAAATAGGGTTTTTGCTCTGTATCTGATGTTTTCATGGTATATATAGGAGGAAGAAGTACGTCGATGGAGCAACATGGGCCCCATGAGGGTGGAGGGCGCGCCTGGGGGGGTAGGCGCGCCCCCCTGCCTCGTGCTCTCCTCGTTGATTGCTTTACGTAGACTCCAAGCCCTCTGGATCACGTTTGTTCTGAAAATCACGTTCCCGAAGGTTTCATTCCGTTTGGACTCCGTTTGATATCCTTTTCCTTCGAAACACTGAAATAGGCAATAAAACAGCAATTCAGGCTGGGCCTCCGGTTAATAGGTTAGTCCCAAAAATAATATAAAAGTGTATAGTAAAGCCCATTAAACATCCAAAACAGAATATAATATAGCATGGAACAATAAAAAATTATAGATACATTGGAGACGTATCACACGCCTAGTACCGGCAAGAAGGCTAAGGCCGAAGCTCCGAGTAAGGAAGTTGCTGCGTGTACTGATTGCCGGGAGGCTGCGGCTGCCGAGAAGGCTGGGAAAGGTGATGGGCCGTACTACAAGATTCATCGGACCATGGGCCATGATCTCCAGGAGTGCCATCAAGTTGAATAGCTTGTCAAGAAGCAGAGGGATGAGTATGAGAAGGGTGATAAGGAAAAAGGTCACAATGGCGCTGGCGGGAAGGGCCGAGGTGTGAAGCAAATCGCCCCGGCAAGGCTCCTCAGAACCAAGGAAAACACGCCAGGGGCCGAGAGAAGGAGGATTGCAATGATGAAAGTGATGGAGGGGATGAAGAGGAAACCAGCGAGCGGGAATTCCAGAAGGCCACTGACGCCCTATGCATTGACGGGGGTGCATCTCTGCACTCCTCTCACCGCCAACTTAAATAGTGGGCGCGTGAGGTCAATGCCGTGGAGCCAGCGGCAGATTCTCGGAAGCCGCTCAAGTGGTCACGCATGCCCATCATCTTTGACGAAGAGGACCACCCTGACCACACCACCACGGTAGGGTGCTTGCCACTGTTGGTCTCACCAACGATCCGCAAGCTCAAAGTCACAAAGATGTTGGTTGACGGCGGGGCCGGGTTGAATCTGATTTCCTGAAAGGTCGTCAGCAAACTTCAGATAGCAGAGGAAGAGCTCAAGGTCATGGGCATGTTTCAAGGAATCAACCCCGGCAGGAGTCGTCCTAAGGGAAAGATCGCGTTGCATGTGACATTCGGGGGAGAGTTGAATTACCAGACTGAGAAGGTTGTGTTTGATGTGGTCGACCTCCCCCTGCCATACAACGGAATCCTTGGACGCCCAGCTCTGGCAAAATTCATGGCGGCATCCCACTATGCCTACATCACCTTGAAGATGCCAGGGCCGGTGGGCGTCATTTCCATCCCGTCAGACGAGAAGGATGCAATCATTTGTGTGGATAAGATGTACCGGGACGCAGTCACGGCAGAGGCCGCTGAAGCCGAAGTTCCCACCAAGGAAAGCAAATGAAAGAAGAAGGCTAGCAGGGACGCCAGCAAGGAATCCGGGAAGCGCACCTCTTCGGAGTATGCTGCACCTGTTGATGACTTGCCGGAGAGTTCCAATAGCAAGAGATCCAAGGCTGCTGCACCCCATGTGAAAAAGGTCCCGGCAGGGCTGGCTGGCGCTGATGGTACTTTCACTATCAGTGCCACCCTTGATGACAAATAGGACAGCGCGATCGCTACCTTCCTGCGAGCGAATATCGATGTGTTTGCTTGGCAACCATCTGATATCCCCGGTGTCCCCAGGGAGGTAATCGATCACCACCTTATTGTCTGCCCACATGCCCGACCTGTCAAGCAGAAGGTCCAAAAGCAAGCCTTGGAGCGGCAGCAGTTCATTGCCGAGGAAATCAAGAAACTTGAGGCAGCTGGTTTGGTCAGAGGAGTACTACATCCAACGTGGTTACCAAACCCAGTGGTCATGCGCAAAGCTAATGGGAAATGGAGGCTTTGCATAGATTTCTCGGAACTGAACAAGGCATGCCCGAAGGACCCATTTCCCTTGTCGCCCATTGATCAGATTGTGGATTCCACTTCCGGGTGTGATTTGCTCCCCTTTCTGGATGCATACTCTGGATATCATCAAATCTTTATGTCCAAGGAAGACGAAGAGAAGACCTCGTTCATCACCCCATGTGGCACGTACTGCTTCGTGCGAATGCCTTTCGGGTTTAAGAGTGTCGGATCCACCTTTGCAAGAGCAGTCTAGATTGGTTTTGAATCACAATTACACAGGAACATTGAAGCTTACATGGATGATATTCTGGTCAAGACCAAGGACAGATCGACCCTCATCCAGTACTTGGAAGAGACATTTTCTAATTTGCGCAAGATCAACTTGAAGCTGAACCCGGAGAAGTGTGTGTTTGGCGTTCCCTCCAGCAAGCTACTTGGTTTCTTTGTGTCCCATCGCGGGATAGAGGCCAACCCTGATAAGATCAAGGCCATTGAGCAGATTCAGGCACCCAAGACAGTTAAGGATGTGAGGCATTTGACAGGATGCGTAGCCGCGCTTAGCAGGTTCATCTCCAAGTCTGCCGAGCGCGCCTTGCCGTTCTTCAAAATTTTGAAGAAGGCAAGACCCATGAAGTGGACTCTGGAAGCAGAAGCAACACTACAAGATTTGAAGACCTACTTGTCCTCTGTACCCACTTTGCTTGCTCCCAAACCACAAGAGCCGTTTCTGCTATACCTGGCGGCAACTAATCAAGTGGTTAGTGCAGCACTAGTGGCGCAGCGGGAAGTGGAAGAGGCAGTAGCCGACAGCCCAGCAAGGCCAGATATGGATCAAGACAAAGAAGAGCACGGCAGTGGAGGCAACCCCAAGGACGCGGCAAGGAAGAAAGTGGTGCAGCACCCAGTGTACTTTGTCAGCTCCCTATTGCAGGGGGCTAGGTCCAGGTACTCTGGTGTGCAAAAGTTGATTTTTGGCCTTGTCATGGCCTCAAGGAAACTGCGCCACTACTTCCAAGCCCACGAGATCACGGTTGTCACCTGCTTCCCTTTGCAAAGGATACTCCGAAACCTGAGGCTACGAGCAGAATGGTGGAGTGGGCATTGGAGTTATCCAGCTTTGGCCTGAAGTTTGAAAGCACGTCAAAGATACATAGTAGGGCATTGGCAGAGTTTATTACAGAATGGACGCCAACCCCTGATGAAGAGGTATTAGAGACAGTTATTACCGGCAAGGAAGCAACCCAAGAATGGATCATGTATTTCGATGGTGCTTTCTCCCTACAAGGTGCGAGGGCTGGAGTGCTTCTTGTTGCTCCCACTGGAGAGCACCTGGAGTACATCATCCAGATGCATTTTCCCCAGGAGGAGGCGACCAATAATACAGTAGAGTATGAAGGGCTCCTTGCCGGGCTCAGGATTGCCACAGAATTTGGGATAAAAAAGCTGATCATTCGAGGAGATTCACAACTTGTGGTGAGACAAGTCAACAAGGATTACCAAAGTCCATTGATGGAGGCATACGTTGAGGAAGTGATAAGCCTGGAGGAGTGCTTTGACGGATTGCAAACAGAGCACTGATACATCTCGAACGTATCTATAATTTATGAAGTATTCATGCTCTTATATTATCATTCTTGGATGTTTTACAATCATTTTATAGCAACTTTATATCATTTTTTGGGACTAACCTATTGACCCAGTGCTCAGTGCCAGTTGCTATTTTTTGCTTGTTTTTTACATCGCAGGAAATCAATATCAAACAGAGTCCAAACATCGCGAAACTTTTTGTCAATTTTTTATGGAGCAGAAGACATCCAGTGGGTAAAAGAAGCACCTGTGGGAGGTGCCCCGAGGGGGCACAACCCACCAGGGCACGCCCAGGCGCGCCCAGGTGGGTTGTGCCCACCTCGGTGGCCTCCCGCACCCCCTCTCCGCCCTATAAATTCCTAAAAATATTCCAAAAACCCTCGGGGTAACCCTAGATCATAGGTTTCGCCACCGCAAGGCTCTGTAGCCATGAGGAACCAATCTAGACCCCGTTTTGGCACTCTACCGGAGGGGGGATCATCACCGGTGGCCATCTTCATCATCCCGGTGGCCACCATGATGAGGAGGGAGTAGTCCACCCTCGGACCTGAGGGTTTGTACCAGTAGCTATGTGTTTAATCTCTCTGTCTCTCGTGTTCTTGAGATGTCACGATCTTGATGTATTGCGGGCTTTGTTAATATAGTCGGATCATATGGTGTTTCCCCCTCTCTATCTTGTTGTGATGAATTGAGTTTTCCCTTTCAGATTTCATTTTATCGGGTTGAATACTTTTATGGATTTGAGAGCACTTGATACATGTCTTGTATATGAATACTCATGGTGACAATGGGGTATTGTATTGATTCACTTGATATATGTTTTGGCACTCAACTCTCGGATTCCCGAGGTGACATTGGGGTAATCTACGCATAGGGGTTGATGCACGTTCTTGTCTTTGTTTCTCCGGTAGAAATCTTGGGGCACTCTTTGAGATTCTTTGTGTTGGATTGAGTATTATGAATCTGAAATTATTTGGTGTTATTTTAGTACGAACTCTAGGATAGATCGATCGGAAAGAATAGCTTCGAGGTGGTTTCGTACCCTACAATCAATTTCTTCTTATGTTCTCCGCTAGATAAGAACTTTGGAGTGATTCTTCATTGCACGTTGAGGGATGGTTATGTGATCCAATTATATTAGCATTGTTGAGAGATTGCACTAGCGAAAGTACGGACCCTAGGTCTCATTTTCAAGCATTACAATATCATTTGTGCTCACTTTTGTTACTTGCTACCTTGCTGTTTTTTATTGTTCCTATTACAAAAATCAATATCTACTATCCATATTACACTTTTATCACCATCTCTTCGCCGAACTAGTGCACCTATACAATTTTCCATTGTATTGGGTGTGTTGGGGACACAAGAGACTTTTTATTATTTGGTTGCAGGGTTTGAGAGAGACCATCTTAATCCTACGCCTCCCACGGATTGATAAACCTTAGGTCATCCACTTGAGGGAAAATTGCTACTGTCCTACAGAACTCTGCGCTTGGAGGCACAACATATGTCTACAAGAATAAAGTTGCATAGTAGACATCAAGCTCTTTTCTGGCACCGTTGCCGGGCAGGTGAGTGCATGAAGGTATATCTTTAATCTTGCAATTGAATCTTTTAGTTTCTTGCTTTATCACTAGTTTGGTTTATTAAAGAAAACTACAAAAAATGGAATTGAGGTTGCATCATATTGTTCATCTTTATAATGTCTTTCATGAAAATGATGGAAAGGAAAATTGTGCTCAATTGATAGAAGAAGAATTCAATAGAATGTTTGGTATAAATGATGAGCATGATTGCAATGTTGTTAGTATGAATTCTTTGAATATCCATGATGCTAATGATATGCAAAGCCATAAGCTTGGGGATGATATGTTTGATGAAGACGATATTTTTAGTCCCCCAAGATTTGATGTGGAAATTTTTATAACGGTTGCATGCCTCCTATTTATGATGATTATAATGATGAAAGTGGATTTGGAGAGGTCATGACTTTATTTAGTGATGAATCCACCATTTTGGATGAGGCTTCAATAGACTATGACAACAAAGTTGCTATCTATGATGATTATGGTGATGACATGTTTGCTATAAAGAATAATGATAACCATGAAACTTGTCATCATGATTTTAATTTTCACTCTCACTACTATTGATGAGAAGAAATTTGCTTATGTGGAGAGTAATAAGTTTTCTATGCTTTTGTGTCATGAAAAAAATGCTTTTTGTGATGGTTATATTGTTGAATTTCTTCATGATGCTACTGAAAATTATTATGAGGGAGGAACTTATGCTTGTAGGAATTGCAATAATATCAAGTTTCCTCTCTATGTGTTAAAAGTTTTGAAGTTATGCTTGTTTTGCCTTCCTATTCTAGTTGATTCTTGTTCCCATAAATTGTTTGCTCACAAAATCCCTATGCATAGGTAGTGGGTTAGACTTAAATGTGCTAGTCATATGCTTCATGATGCTCTTGTTGTGTTTCAATTCTTATCTTTTATGTGAGCATCATTGAAATCATCATGCCTAGCTTAAAAGGCATAAAGAAAAGCGCTTGTTGGGAGACAACCCAACACTTTTACCTACTGTTTTTGTGCGTTCACATGATTAGGCTACTGTAGTAATCATGTTTTATTGCTTTTGTTTCAATAAAGTGCCAAGTAAAGCCTTTGGGATAGTGTGGATGATAGTTGACTTGATTCTGTGCAAAAACAGAAACTTTTTCTTCCAGATATAGAATTGTTTAAATTCACTAGAGCGTCGAAAAATTCTGAATTTTTTGTAGATGATTGATCTACGTTGTCCTAATTTCTCAGAATTTTTGGAGTAGTAGAAGTATGGTAGTTGTCCAGATCATTATAGACTGTTCTGTTTTTGACAAATTCTGTTTTCAATGCATAGTTTGCTTGTTTCCTAGTTTCTATGGCTTATATTGCTTAATATGAATTATGGAAATGATATGATACAGTAGGCATCATGTGGAAACAATTATGAATCTTGTCTTTGACAGTACCAAAGTGAATGATTTGTCTTTATCATACTAACCTATGTCACGAAGTTCCGTTAAGTTTTGTGTGATTGAAGTTTTCAAGTTTTGGGTGAGATGTTGATATGAGGAGAATAAGGAGTGACAAGACCCTAAGCTTGAGGATGCCCGAGGCACCCCAAGTTAATATTCAAGGAAGATCCAAGAAACTAAGCTTGGGGATGCCCCGGAAGGCATCCCCTCTTTTGTCTCCAACATTATCGGTAACCTCACTTGGAGCTATATTTTCATTCATCACATGATATGTGTTTTGCTTGGAGCATCATTTTCTTTTGTTAGGATTTGCTTGATGTTATTTAGAATAATGTTTTGCATCTTTCTTTTCAATAAAAATGTCAAGGATAGCCCTTTACCATGCTTATTTTGCAAGTCTACATGTTGCTGTTTCAAAGCAGAAAGATTATCGATGTTGCAAAAATTCCCAAGAAAAGTCAGAATGTGATAAAATGTTGAAACTTTTTGCACAGTAAGCTCTGATAAATTTTCTACAGTGTGATAAATTTTCATAAATTTTCGAGTTAAAGAAGTATTGATACTCTTGCATTCTTTATAGACTGTACTGTTTTGGCAGATTGTTGTTATGTTTGCATTGTTTGCATATGTTTGCTTGTTTAATGATTCTATTTGAGGATAGGAGTATTAAATATGCAGAGGCATTTAGTATGCAATGTTGAATAATAATTTTAGTGATTTCTATAGTAGAGAATGATAAGGTTTTTGCATTGGTTTATACTAACTTATCTCACGAGTTCTTGTTGAGTTTTGTGTGGATGAAGTTTTTAAGATTTAGGGATGCCGTGATATAAAAGGAATTAAGGAGACACAAAAGCTCAATCTTGGGGATGCCCAAGGCATCCCAAGATAATATTTCAAGAAGTCTCAAGCATCTAGGCTTGGGGATGCCCCGGTAGGCATCCCACCTTTCTTCATCAACAATTATCGGTTAGTATCGGTTGATGTGACGCCCGGATAATTAAGCTACAATATTTCCATTCTAATGATGCCACGTCACCTCGGTTACTGTTGTTAATCTCGCGTTAGTTCGAAACCGGTTCAAATTTGAATTTGAATTAAATTCAGATGATAAAAGTTTTCAAACATTAATACTAAAATGTTCATCAAGTGGAAAATATTCATTTGTTAATATTGGTGGTGAACCAACATTTTAAAAAGTGTTTAAATGCCATAAACTATCCAAAACTGTGCCAAACAGCCTCAAATTTTATCATTTCTATTTAAACAAAATTTCAAATGAATTCAAATACCTCTCAAACTTTTTGTGGCAGTGCCTAAAAATGCAAGAGCAATTTTGGACCAAGTTCCATATTTTGCAAAAATCATTTGATGACTTAGTTAAATAGAAACAGTGCATATTAAAAGAAAAAATAAAAAAACAGAAAAATTTTAGAAAAGGAAAAGAGGTAGAGGTACTGCTACTACTGCACTGGGCCCTAGTGGCCACAGTGCAGGCCCAGCCCATCCCCGGTCATCCCCTTGCTCTCTGTTCACCAGGCACCCCGTGGACGCAGGAGCGTCGTCCATGGCCGGATAGCCACGGGGCGGCCATCCCGCGCCTCCCCGCCGTCTCCCTGTGTTGGATAGAATGCCCCGTGCCCCTTCTGTCAACCCTAGATCGCTAATCCTTCTCCCTCGCGTCGCCCCCTTCTTTTTCTCCGAAGCCCGAAGCCACCGTGTAGCACACGTCGTCGATCCCGCGGCCACCAGTTCCCCGTTGAAAAGGAGCAGGTCTGGGAGCACCACTGCCTCGTCCTCTTCATCTACACCAACTCGCGTGAGCAGGAGCACCCGCGAGCCGTCGACATCAGCCTCCTTCCCTGACTGGATCCTCCGGTCATCGTCGCTATATCCGTACTGCTCCGACCATCCCCGGCCTCGTCATCCCGTACACTGCAGCCATGGTGAGCTGCTCTACCAATTCCCCCTTGTCTCGACCTTGATTCACGCCGTATGTCACCGTCCTACGCCATGGCCGGAGCTTGATCTCCCGTTCGTGTCTGCGCTGCTGCCCCGCACCTGCGCCCCGTTGCGCGTGCCCCGCCCCTGGCCTCGCCTCTGCGTACCGCGGCGCGCCCACAGCCGCCTTGCTCGCGCTCAGCCGCTCCAGCCCGCGCCTTGGCCGCCCTCTGGCCAGGCTTCGTGCGCGTGCCGCGCACCACGCCACCGCTGCCCACTGCTCCCGCGTGCCCCGCGCTCCCTGGCTGCTGCTGTTGCGTGCTGCTTGCTGCTCCCCGGCCGCCGCCCCTTGTTGCTGCTAACCGCTGCTGCTCTTGTGCCTCGCATTCCTGTGGCGCCCTCTCCCGCTTGCTCCTGCCGCTGCTGCTGCCCGGCGGTGCCCGCTTGCTGCTCCCGCATACCGCTGCTGCTACTGCTTGCTTGCCGCTGCTACTTCCTCCTGCTGCCGCTACTAAACTGCTGCTCCTTGCGCTGCCCTGCTGCTTGACTACTTTGCACTGCTGTTGCTTTGTACTACTCTAGCTACTGTGTATTGCTGCTGCTGCTTCTTGGGCATGGACGCAAGGCCCCTGTACTCAGCCGTGTGTGCATAGGCGTGTGTGTGAGCCGGATCTTGTTTAGTCTAGTTTAGGATTAAATTAGTGCTAAGTGAGAGCTTCCAGGCAAGCCCCCCCTTTGTTCATCCTGATATCGCCTACTCCATCCCTCTACTGCTTGCATTAGAGTAGTGTAGCCGTTACTACCTTCAGATGAACCTATTCTACTGCATAGCCTGTCCTTGTTACTTCTGTTGTTACCTTTACCTGCAATCCTAAATGCTTAGTATAGGTTGCTAGTATTACATCAGTGGCCCTACACTCTTGTCCGTCTGCCATGCTATATTACTGGGCCGTGATCACTCGGGAGGTGATCACGGGTATATACTATACTATTACATACTTATGTTGATGATTCGGAGATGGGGGCTGAAGGGGCAGGTGGTTCCACCCAGGTAGTGGTGGGCCTGGGTTCCCGATAGCCCCCTGATGGTTACTTTGTGGCGGAGCGACAGGGCAGGTTGCGACCACCTAGGAGAGAGGTGGGCCTGGCCCTGGTCGGCGTCCGTGGTTACTTCAAAATAACACGCTTAACGAGATCTTGGTATTTGATCTGAGTCTGGCCATTGGCCTATATGCACTAACCAACTACGCGGGAACAGTTATGGGCACTCGACGTCGTGGTATCAGCCGAAGCCTCCTAGACGTCAGCAACCGAGCGGCGCGCGCCGGGTTGGACAGCGTAACGCAACTTCCTTTGTAATGGAGGTTGCTAGGTCTGCTCACCGGCCGCGTACGCAACGTGCAGGTGTGCAATGGGCGATGGGCCCAGACCCCTGCGCGCATAGGATTTAGACTGGCGTGCTGACCTCTCTGTTAGGCCTAGGTGGGGCTGCGACGTGTTGATCTTCCAAGGCCAAGCATGACCCAGGAAAGTGTGTCCGGCCAGAGGGATCGAGCGTGTTGGTTTATGTGGTGCACCCCTGCAGGGAAGTTTATCTATTCGAATAGCCATGATCCTCGGTAACAGGATGACCCGGAGTTGTACCTTGACCTTATGACAACTAGAACCGGATACTTAATAAAACACACCCTTTCAAGTGCCAGATACAACCCGGTGATCACTCTCTCACAGGGCGACGAGGAGGGGATCGCCGGGTAGGATTATGCTATGCGATGATACTTGGTTAACTTACCATCTACTCTCTTCTACATGCTGCAAGATGGAGGCTGCCAGAAGCATAGTCTTCGACAGGACTAGCTATCCTCCTCTTATTCTGGCATTCTGTAGTTCAGTCCACCGATATTGCCCCTTTACACAGATACCCATGCATATTTAGTGTAGATCCTTACTTGCGAGTACTTTGGATGAGTACTCACTGTTCTTTGCTCCCCCTTTTCCCCTTTTCCTTTCTTCCTGGTTGTCGCAACCAGATGCTGGAGCCCAGGAGCCAGACACCACCGTCGATGATGACTCCTACTACACCGAAGGTGCCTACTACTACGTGCAGGCCGCTGACGACGACTAGGAGTAGTTTAGGAGGATCCCAGGCAGGAGGCCTGCGCCTCTTTCGATCTGTATCCCAGTTTGTGCTAGCCATCTTATGGAAACTTGTTTAACTTATGTCTGTACTCAGATATTGTTGCTTCCGCTGACTCGTCTATGATCGAGCTCTTGTATTCAAGCCCTCGGGGCCCCTGGCTTGTAATATGATGCTTGTATGACTTATTTTATTTTTAGAGTTGTGTTGTGATATCTTCCCGTGAGTCCCTGATCTTGATCGTACACGTTTGCGTGTATGATTAGTGTACGATTGAATCAGGGGCATCACAAGTTGGTATCAGAGTCGACTGCCTGTAGGAATCCCCCTTCCACACTCCTTGGCCGAAGTCGAGTCTAGACATTACAAAACTTTTACTAACATGGCTGTGTGCCTTACGGGCCCACGTCACCATTGGGTGGTACTAGGATCTTTTATTCCTCGACCTATACTCTGGGACTCTGATCTCTCTTCTATTCAGGTAAAATGATTTTACTAACACCAATTCTAGGTTCTCGTAACTACTTCCATCCGGAGAGCCCCTTACTCCAGATGATTACTTGGTGCACCGAAGGATTTTGAAGATACTCTCCGATGTTCTCTCGAGACTTTGTGCCCGTTGCTTTTTCAATTCCCTACCATCAAAATATCCCTATGGATAATTACATGCACTTGTCGTTCCTACTTTTATTCCCAGTTGATCTTGTTGTTACAAGATACCCCGAAATTCTCTCCGTTCTTCCGAAAATACTTTGAGCCTACTGCCTTGCAGTTCCTTGCCACATGAATACCCCTACGGATAATTCCTTGCACTTACCGAGTATCCGCTCATTCCCAGTTGTTCATGTGTTTCACCAAAGTCTTCAAAATACTATTTGATCTTTCGAAAATCCTCAGCAGCCTATTGTTCTTGAAATTCTTGCTTGCTTGCTTGCATTATGGTTAATCCCATAAGTATAGTAATCATATTGGCATCCTTTATCACTATCAATTTTTGAGTCCACTGATTCAATACGTTGCGAATGTTCACAATCATCAATCGAATCCTAGGATTATCCTTCCGGCTCAGTCGTCATTTGGATATGAGCTGGTTCTTGACCAATCAATGCCTTGATAGGTTGTGCTTCTAAGTCTACTCAACTTATCCATCCTTAATCAGAGTGTTTGCTTCTGAGGCCTTGATTTGAAAATCACAATTCCTTTGCATTTGAGCTCTGAATTAGTCAGTTGTTTCTATAATCCAATGCCTTTGCATTGTTACTTCCTTTGGTTGTGTGCCGATACTCACATCAACTCCATTATGGACCGACAGATCCTTTGTTGGATTTTATCCAACAACGTCCTTCATATTCAATAACCTTGTGAGCCTTCCCTCAGATACATAATGCCTTTGGTAAATTGTATCCTCTGCTTTCTCAACCATGCTCAGCTTTCGAGCTGGTGGTATTTACTATTGAAGCTTGTGGTATATGTTTCCATGATACCCTGATGGGTTGAACCTATGCCTTCCTTAATATGTGTGAACTCAAAAGTTTTCACGAGTCATACTCTTCTGGTATTTAGCCAGATAAAATTTCAATAGTACAACTTCTTCGAAAGTGAGAAGTGAATGAAAAGTTATGCATTGGAGAAGTGGGAGTCAACCTTGAACTTTGTGTTCATGCCCATGGACATGATGTAGATCGTATCATTGAAGCTTCTCTTCAATTAAATATTCCCTTGGTATAAGTTCATCTTATATCTGGGATCTAGCCTTTTGCAATCGTGGTTCCGGCCATGTTCTCCTTTAAATACCATTTCTCGTGCAAGTGTAAGCACTTGTCTGCTGCGGTGCAATACCCCAGTCCAACCTCTACTTTGATCTATCATCGAGTATTACCCCTGGTATCTCAAGATTATCAGGGAACTGTATAGCTTCTTATGAGTTCTTCATCAAGTACTACATTCTCACCGATTCCAGTTTTCCCGGGTTCTGAGTTGTTAAACTCTCAAGGACACCGAGAGTCCGCTCTGCGATTCAATAATTCTTAGCAATCTTCTTTGCTTACGAGTTTGTACCCGATCACGTCATTCCTAGCCTGATTGGCTATATCATTATCGTGCTGATTTTATCTATGCTACCTGGTTCTTAATCCTGGAGCACAACTTTCGACGATGAGATAAGCTTACATTGATTTTTCCTCATCATATCATTTCGCCTTGAACAGCAAGCTTGATTTCGAGTTTGTGTCATACCCACGGTTCCAATAACCTTTCGCTTCATCATTCCTTTGACTTGATGTCATCGATGATTGATTACATCTTCATGAAATCTCTCGACAAATGTGTCGTGATCATCATCAACCTTATGAGCTCTTCCAGGATATCAATCGAATTCATGATGAGAAATACCATCCTTGTCCTCGATGATTTGTGTTATCATCGACCACTTTATTGCCTTCCCTCCAACACAAACTTGTTCGCGTTTTGGGTTATACCTTGAGTTCCTTGCTACCCAGCATTTGTTCTTCTTTACCTTAGAATATTACCACCTTTTATGTGAGAAATGTCGTGGGAATTTCACCACCTCTTGAGAATTCTTGATACAAGTGATACTTCTCACCATCACCATTCCTTCTTGTTCCCCGTGTTGATTCTAACCGGGATTCCAACAAGGGAATGATGCTACTTGGATTCTGTACTTCTAGCAAACTTATTACTTTGAAGTTAATGTTCGATAGTCCATTCTTAGACTATTGGTTATTGAATCACCATTCTAACATTGATCATGCTACCAATGCCCATATTTCGGGTGCACCTGTCAACCAATCTTTAATTGTGGATGTTTTCCTCGAACATACATCATTATATCATTTGCTCTGACAAATGTTATCTCCTTGTTCACATAATTGTGGAAATCCATCTTTTGTTAATCTCGATGAATTGCCGCTGAGTCCATTAGCCACCACCTCGTCCTCTCCTTCATTTAATGATGAACTCTTGATTCGGGACTTGCTTCCATAGTTCATTCCTCGAGGATCTTGCAACACCATCTCGTCAAATTGTGTTGCACCCCTTCCTTCTTAGGCATCCTGGGTCTAAGGTATCCGGACACAATCCAAATCTGAATCTCGGTCAGATATGCTGGTTGGAACATTTTCCATGCGTTATAACATTGGTCTTCATGTGACCCGATAAGGTGATGTCATGCCTAGCACACCTGGCCGGAGGACATATTATTATAGTTCCCGTTTTAGCGAGGTTAACCATTCTTCCCTGAGGAAATTGTAAGACTTATTCTATAAGTTGTTCCTGATGGATCCTTTGTGTATCCATAACCTGATATTTACCTAATGACCATGTCAATGCTATCTCGAAGCATGTCTGTGGTACTCCGATCATCAATAAGAGCATTTGAAGCACAATGCTAAATTCTCTTTATCAATTATCCAAACACCGTTGTATGGGTAATGTCAAGAAATTTCTCTCCCCTCACCTAAAGGGTTTTCTACTTTATATCCTAATCATGGTTATCATGCTCTGCTTGTCCTTGGGAAGGATATACCCCTGCAATATGTGTTTAAACACATTTTCCTTTCCATTGTTCTGTTTAATCTGATAATCATATTTCCTTTCCATTGTTTTGTTTAACCTTTCTTGTAATCTGACTTAACTGAGCAGTGATAATTCCCTGCTTGGGTAAGCACCTTGTTGTACCACTCTGTCAGTAAGACCCTGTTACTATTGTTGATGACATTCCGGTAACCACCGATGGACGAGGACTTTGCCTATTGGTCCGCCTCATTCAACGAGCAGGAAAATGGTTCTCTTCGTCCCTCGCCCTTGGTGCCGATGTTGTTGCCGACATAACTGACAGGCTATTCTCTGACATGCCTTGCTTACATGATCGGGCAAGACGTCACCGCCCTTCCTACTTTTAACCCACATGGTGGGCCCATAACCCACAGTTCCACATGATCGAAACCTGACTCTCCTGTACACCCTGTAAGTGCATCTAGTGCCCCTTAGTGATTTTGGTGTATTGAAGACTTATAGGTTAAGGGACTAATGTGTTTGTGAGTGTACACAGGTCTATAAGTCTATGAGGAGTTTGATATTTACAGAGAAATTCGACCCCTAAAAATGAAGTTCTTCGACTGAAGACTTTGTATTTCTGAAGACTTTGAAAGTGAAGAAATTGGTGTGACCTTGAAGACTTGGTATTCATTCGAGGAACATGAAGCGTGAAGACTTTTGTTTTCGTAGTTTCATTTTCTCTTTCTTGAGTCATAGGAAACACCGTACTGTTAAAGGGGGTCGAGGAAATACTAAGGAAAATTTTCCATGTGATGCTCAACTCAAAATCCTACACCTACCAATCCCTTCGAGTGAAGCCATTGGAAATCTCATATAGTTCAGTCATATTCTTCAGTGACAGAGACAAAGTTCTTCTGGTCTCTGCGGAATTTGTTCTGACTGAGGCCCCCGGTCTCTGAAGAATTTGTTCTGACTGAGGAGTTAGGAATTCGCCAGTGCGGATTGCCTACACAGTGAGGAACATGATAGCCCTGAGGTATTTGATACTCAAATTCCGCCCGTTGCTGTGCTACGCGCCAGCTGTCCCAAAATATCTACCCACCTAACGATCATATCATTGAAGGGCATTTATGTCTTATCATGTCGGGCTGCTCCCTAGGCTATAAATAGCCGCCCCCTACAACCACTAGCTGGTTGGCTGCTCCGAGAGAAACTGACACTTGTCATTTGAGAGCATCCCATCCTCCGAGGACTTTGAGCGAAAATCATCAAGTGAGGAAAACCCAAACCCAAACACCTACAAACCCAAAGTGATTGAGCATCACTGAAGAGATTGATCTTGTGTAGATCCGACGCTTGTTACCTTTGAAGACTGTGCTTCTTCCAGACGGTTAGGCGTCATGGTCTAGAGCATCCAAGAGGAAATTGTGGATCGCCGAGTGACCGAGTTTGTGAAGGTTTGTAAGTCACCTGAAGACTTACCACGAGTGATTGGGCGAGGTCTGTGTGACCTTAGCTCAAGGAGAATACGGTGAGGACTGTGTGTCCCGAGGTTCAAATACCTAGCCGCTCCAACCAGACATACAACTGACACAGCAGTTGGAACTGGTCTACCAAATCATTGTCTTCACCAAGCTTACTGGTTCTATTTCCTCAACTCTTTCATTTCCTCATTACAGTTGTTGTGTGCTTGTTCATATCTGTTTGAAGACTTTGACTGAAGACTTTCTCAATTTCCTCAGTTCAATTTCTTCAGTCTGTTTGTCTTCATCCTGTGTTATCCTGTGTTTACGCTTTCTGTACTCTATGCTTGTCTTCATTTCATCATGATGACCATGCTTGTGTTCTGTTATGTTTACATCTGAGTACTTTTTCTGCTGCAAGTAGTTCTTCACTTGTGGAATTTCCTCACCCGCAAATTCCTTAGTGAAGAATTCATAAAAATTGCCTATTCACCCCCCCTCTAGTCGATATAACGCACTTTCAAATGGTATCAGAGCAAGGTACTCCCTTGTTCTGTGTGATTTTGGTTTAACCGCCTGGAGTTTTAGTTATGTCGACTGCAGGTAGGAAGACCGTGTCATGCCCCATCTTTGACGGTCACGAGTATCCCAAGTGGAAGGCCATGATGAAGAAGCGCCTCATGGCAATGAACAATGAGCTGTGGACCATCACTGAGATTGGTCTTACCGATCTGTGCAAGATGGCGGAAGCTGATGACATTCGCAAGTACACCCTTCTCAACCTCACGGCGAAGGACGTCATCTGCTCCTGTCTATCTCAAAATCAATTCAGGAATATCATGCATCTCGATCATGCAAAGCTTATCTGGGACCGTCTCTCTGAGGTCTATGAAGGTCATCGAACCCGTCATGATCCTTGGTTTGAGGATTTCAAGGAATCACTCAAAGCGATGACATTCAAACCAGAATCATCATCTTCTACACCATGCCTTATGGCAAAAGATGCCAAGGTAACTGAATGCTACCTATCCGAGTCCAGTGATGATGAATCTGGTGATGAATTTGGACCCAGTTATGTCAAACTTGCTTCCCTTGCCACTAAACAACAAAGAGCTTTGGAAAAGGTTCAATACATGCTAAATAAGAGCGATGATATGTTGGGTGAAGAAATGGATCAGTCAAAAGCTTTGGCTGAAAGTCTTCAGAGACTTCAGTCTAAGTTTGACAACCTTTAAAGTCATCATAACACTCTCTTATCTGATCATGAGAAGCTTTCTTATGAATTTCTTCAAAGAAAGCAAGATCTTGAAAAGCTAAGGGTGAGTTATGAAGATCTTCAGAAGGAGCGCGATTCATTACTTGCTCAACATATCAGCGCTACTCAGGAAGAATTTGTTCCTCCATGTTTGAAGTGCATTGAACGTGATTCTGCTAATTCTTCACCTGAATGTTCAAATGCTTCTAATGTTACAAATTCTTCACCTGTCTCTGCTATCACTAATTCCTTGTCTGAGGACATTGCTAGTATCACTGATGATGCAGGGCTGAAGGAATTGTATATGACAGGCATGTACAAAAGCCTCAAAGGGCATCAGACTCTTTGTGATGTGCTTAAAAAGCAGATCCTCAACAGGAACCCTAGGAAAGAGGGTATTGCCTTTGAGAGGAAAATCAATGCTGATGGAACCTATTAGAAGCCTGAGCAGTACCCCAAAACCTCATGGGTTGCTGCAAAGGGAACTCTAGTAGATCCATCTAATCTATCTGGCTTTACATGTGATTCTCCTCATTCTGCTGATGAGTCATTTGACTCCAACTATATACTGTTCAAAAATCAAAATGGTGAAGTATTTGCTAGATATGTTGGCACTAACTGCAGGAACGATTCCCTATGAAGAAAATCTGAGTTCCCAAAAGGTGCCTTGAAAGCCTTCAGGTGAATGTCATCACGACACCACCTATGAAGAATAGGAACCCCAGATCAAATTCTTCATATGGATCCAAGTCCTCATACGGATCAAATTCCTCACTTGGATCAAATTCCTCAAAAGGATCAAAGTCCTCACATGAACATCATCATGCTAACCCTTCTATTTCGCAGGGAAGGTTTAAGGGCTATGAATATGAGCATTATTCTTCTAACCATTTTGTTCATAAGACCTCGAAGAATTTCTCTGCTTATTCATATGCTTATCCTAACTCCTCTTATGTGAAACGAAGTGGACTGGCTTCTATGCCACCTTTCTCATATGGAGGTCGCAGAGTCATGAACTCTTTGCCACCCCTTCAGATGTGGGTGGTGAAGAAAAAGAACTAATTTCTTCTGCAGGGTCAGGTCTCCAGACGTGCCTAAACGTCTGAAGAAATTGCTGGAGACCTAAAAATGCCTGAAAGGACGCAGGCTAATCATGAAGAAATGAATCCTCATTTCTCACGTCCTAATACTGCTTTATCTAATTTATTACTTGATGAAATTGATCTGATGAAATTGATGTCATATTCTTCACTGATGAAGTATATGAGTTCGTAAGCTGCACTAATTCATCTGCAGGATGATCAACCCAAAGCTAATGAGTGGGTCTTCGATAGTGGACGTACAAATCACATGACTGGTGACAAGAATCTATTGATGGATGTTCCCTTATCTCCATCGCATCTGAAGCATATCATCTTTGCTGACAAAGGCAAAAGCAAGGTATTGGGTCTAGGTAAGGTTGCGATCACAAAGGATCAACACATGGACAAAGTCATGCTTGTCGAGTCCTTAGGATACAACCTCATGTCTGTCTCAATGCTTTGTGATCTTGATATGGTTGTTGTCTTTGGCAAGTATCGTTGTGTTGTGATCATGGAAGCTGACAATTCCAAAGTCTTCGAAGGCTTTAGGAGAGGAGATCTGTATATTGCTGATTTCTCTACAGGACCTCAACCAGCCGTATGTCTACTTGCAAAAGCTTCAGAAGGCTGGCTATGGCATCGATTACTTGGTCATGCAGGCATGAGGAATTTGCACACGCTCGTGAAGAAGAAGCATGTCATTGGCATTGAGAATGTCAAATTCCTCAAGGATCACTTATGCGGAGCCTGTGAAGTTGGAGAGATGATCAAGGCCAAGCATCCAGCGAAGACTATCATGACTACCACTCAACCTTTTGAATTGCTTCACATGGATCTCTTTGGTCTTAATCATTATTCTGCAGTTACAAATGGTGCTTCTCTATATGGATTTGTTATTTTTGATGATTACTCTCGTTACACATGGGTGCATATTGTCACTTACAAACATGAGGTGCAGGAAGTCTTCAAACGATTTTCCTCGAGGGCTTCAACCAACTTTGGTGTGAAGATCAAGCACATCAGAAGTGACAATGGAACTGAGTTCAAGAATTCTGGTCTTGATGACTATCTTGATGAACTTGGTATTACTCATCAGTTATCTGCTCCTTATACTCCTCAGCAGAATGGCGTCGTGGAGCGCAAGAACAGGACTCTTGTTGAGATGGCTCGCACTATGCTTGATGAACACAAGACGCCTCGTCGTTTCTAGATTGAGGCAATTGATACTGCGTGCCACATCATCAACATGGTATATCTTCACAAATTCTTCAAGAAGACCGCTTTTGAACTCCTCACTGACAACAAACCCAATGTGAGTTATTTCAAAATCTTCAGTGCTAAATGTTGGATTAGAGATCCCCATGACAACTCAAAATTTGCACCAAAAGCACATGAGGGTTTTATGCTTGGTTACGGAAAGGACTCGCACACCTACAGAGTCTTCAACAACGTTCTTCACAAAGTTGTTGAAATTGTAGATGTGCGGTTCGATGAAACTAATGGCTCGCAAAGAGAGCACCTACCTTCTGTGTTAGATGAACAGTCACCTGAGGAAACTATCAAGTTCAAGGCTACTGAGGATGTCATTCCTACCGAAGAATATGTTGAAGAATTCATTCCAGAACGTGACGAACGTCATGCTGATGCACCTGAAGAAAATGGTGCTGAAGAAAATGCTGATCAACTTCCTCGACGACAACCCGCTCATCCTCGCGTTGCAAACGAAGTGCAGATTGAGAAAATCATCAGCGACATCAACATTCCAGGTCCTCTCACACGCTCAAAAGCTTCACATTTGTCTAACTTTTGTGGGCACTTTGCTTTCGTCTCTATCATAGAGCCCACTAAGGTAGATTAAGCATTTCTGGAGCCTGAGTGGATTCAAGCTATGCAAGAAGAATTACATCAGCCCCCCCCCCCCCCCCCCCCCCCCCCCCCCCCCCCCCCCCCCCCCCCCCCCCCCCCCCCCCCCCCCCCCCCCCCCCCCCCCCCCCCCCCCCCCCCCCCCCCCCCCCCCCCCCCCCCCCCCCCCCCCCCCCCCCCCCCCCCCCCCCCCCCCCCCCCCCCCCCCCCCCCCCCCCCCCCCCCCCCCCCCCCCCCCCCCCCCCCCCCCCCCCCCCCCCCCCCCCCCCCCCCCCCCCCCCCCCCCCCCCCCCCCCCCCCCCCCCCCCCCCCCCCCCCCCCCCCCCCCCCCCCCCCCCCCCCCCCCCCCCCCCCCCCCCCCCCCCCCCCCCCCCCCCCCCCCCCCCCCCCCCCCCCCCCCCCCCCCCCCCCCCCCCCCCCCCCCCCCCCCCCCCCCCCCCCCCCCCCCCCCCCCCCCCCCCCCCCCCCCCCCCCCCCCCCCCCCCCCCCCCCCCCCCCCCCCCCCCCCCCCCCCCCCCCCCCCCCCCCCCCCCCCCCCCCCCCCCCCCCCCCCCCCCCCCCCCCCCCCCCCCCCCCCCCCCCCCCCCCCCCCCCCCCCCCCCCCCCCCCCCCCCCCCCCCCCCCCCCCCCCCCCCCCCCCCCCCCCCCCCCCCCCCCCCCCCCCCCCCCCCCCCCCCCCCCCCCCCCCCCCCCCCCCCCCCCCCCCCCCCCCCCCCCCCCCCCCCCCCCCCCCCCCCCCCCCCCCCCCCCCCCCCCCCCCCCCCCCCCCCCCCCCCCCCCCCCCCCCCCCCCCCCCCCCCCCCCCCCCCCCCCCCCCCCCCCCCCCCCCCCCCCCCCCCCCCCCCCCCCCCCCCCCCCCCCCCCCCCCCCCCCCCCCCCCCCCCCCCCCCCCCCCCCCCCCCCCCCCCCCCCCCCCCCCCCCCCCCCCCCCCCCCCCCCCCCCCCCCCCCCCCCCCCCCCCCCCCCCCCCCCCCCCCCCCCCCCCCCCCCCCCCCCCCCCCCCCCCCCCCCCCCCCCCCCCCCCCCCCCCCCCCCCCCCCCCCCCCCCCCCCCCCCCCCCCCCCCCCCCCCCCCCCCCCCCCCCCCCCCCCCCCCCCCCCCCCCCCCCCCCCCCCCCCCCCCCCCCCCCCCCCCCCCCCCCCCCCCCCCCCCCCCCCCCCCCCCCCCCCCCTAATAAAATAGCATGAATGCTTCATAAATTATAGATACGTTGGAGACGTATCATATACCTGTTGATCGAGGTCTTTACCATTTTCATCAGTGCATAGATGGCCATTTGTGGGCATTGGAATTTTAACCCCTTTGCAATCTTGCATGCCGGATTTCTCAATACATCTTTGAGGTATTTCTCCTGAGATATGAATATACCATTGCGCTGTTAACGAATTTGAAGAACTAAAAAGAATTTCAATTCTCCCATGATAGACATTTGATATTCTTCACCCATCATATAGGCAAATTCATCACTATAATGTTGGTCAGTACAGCCAAAAATGATATCATCAACATAAATTTGGCACGCAAACAGTTCACCATCATAAGATTTAGTGAAAAGAGTTGGGTCGAGTGAACCGGGTTCGAAGCCTTTCTTCATGAGGAATTCCTTCAAAGTATCATACCACGCCCGAGGGGCCTGCTTGAGGCCATACAGGGCCTTATTGAGTCTAAAGACTTTGTCAGGATGCTTTGGATCTTCAAAACCTGGGGGTTGAGCAACATATACTTCTTCCTCAAGCTTACCATTGAGGAATGCACTTTTCACATCCATTTATTGTAAGATAATATCATGATGGTTAGCATGAGCAAGTAATATGTGAATAGCCTCAAGTCTAGCAACAGGTGCAAAAGTTTCATCGAAATCAATTCCTTCAACCTGTGTGTAGCCTTGAGCTACAAGCCGTGCCTTATTCCTCACCACAAGGCCATTTTCATCTTGCTTGTTGCGGTAGATCCACTTTGTGCCAATGATGTTGTGCTTGCGAGGATCTGGATGATTGACCAGTTCCGAGACGTTGTTGAGCTCGAACTGATGTAATTCTTCTTGCATAGCTTGAATCCACTCAGGCTCCAGAAATGCTTCATCTACCTTAGTGGGCTCTATGATAGAGACAAAAGCAAAGTGCCCACAAAAGTTAGATAAATGTGAAGCTTTTGAGCGTGTGAGAGGACCTAGTGCTTCAATGTCATCGATGATCTTCTCGACTTGCACTTCATTTGCAATGCGAGGATGAGCGGGTTGTCTTCGAGGAATTTGATCCGCATTTTCTTCAGGAGCATTTTCCTCAGCACCATTTTCTTCAGGTGCGCCAGCTCGACGTTCTTCACGTTCTGGAATGAATTCTTCAGCAGATTCTTTGGTAGGAATGACATCCTCAGTAGCCTTGAACTTGATAGATTCCTCAGGTGCTGGTTCATCTAACACAGAAGGTAGGTGCTCTCTTTGCGAGCCATTAGTTTCATCAAACCGCACATCTATAGTTTCAACAACCTTGTGGAGAATGTTATTGAAGACTTTGTAGGTGTGCGAGTTCTTTCTGTAACCAAGCATAAAACCCTCATGTGCTTTCGGTGCAAATTTAGAATTGTGATGAGGATCTCTAATCCAACATTTAGCACCGAAGACTTTGAAGTAACTCACATTGGGTTTCTTGTCAGTGAGGAGTTCATAAGCAGTCTCCTTGAAGAATTTGTGAAGATATACTCTGTTGATGATGTGGCACGCAGTATCAATTGCCTCAATCCAAAAACAACGAGGCGTCTTGTATTCATCAAGCATAGTGCAAGCCATCTCAACAAGAGTTCTATTCTTGCGCTCTGCGACGCCATTCTGTTGAGGAGTATAAGGAGCAGATAACTCATGAGTAATACCAAGTTCATCAAGATAGTCATCAAGACCAGAATTCTTGAACTCAGTCCCATTGTCACTTCTGATGTGCTTGATCTTCACACCAAAGTTGGTTGAAGCCCTCGAGGAAAATCGTTTGAAGACTTCCTGCACCTCATGTTTGTAAGTGACAATGTGCACCCATGTGTAACGAGAATAATCATCAACAATAACAAAGCCATATAGAGATGCATCATTTGTAACAGCGGAATAATGATTAGGACCAAAGAGATCCATGTGAAGCAATTCAAATGGTTGAGAGGTAGTCATGATGGTCTTCGCTGGATGCTTGGCCTTTGTCATCTTTCTAGCTTCACAGGCTCCGCATAAGTGATCCTTGAGGAATTTGACATTCTCAATGCCAATGACATGCTTATTCTTCGCAAGCGCGTGCAAATTCCTCATGCCAGCATGACTAAGTCGTTGATGCCATAGCCAGCCTTCTGAAGCTTTTGCAAGTAGGCATACGGTCGGTTGTGGTCCTGTAGAGAAATCAACAATATACAAGTCTCCTCTCCTAAAGCCTTTGAAGACTTTGGAATTGTCAGCTTCCAAGATCACAACACAACGATATTTGCCAAAGACAGCAACCATATCGAGATCACAAAGCATTGAGACAGACATGAGGTTGTATCCTAAGGACTCGACAAGCATGACTTTGTCCATGTGTCGATCCTTTGAGATCGCAACCTTACCTAGACCCAATACCTGACTTTTGCCTTTGTCAGCGAAGATGATATGCTTCAGATGAAATAGTGATAAGGGAGCATCCATCAATAGATTCTTGTCACCAGTCAGGTGATTCATACATCCACTATCGAGGACCCACTCATTGGCTTTGGGTTGATGATCCTACAGATGAATTAGTGCAACTTACGAACTCATATACTTCATCAGTGAAGAATATGACATCAATATCATCAGATCAATTTCATCAAGCAGAAGAACCGATAAAACAGTATGAGGACGTGAGAAATGAAGATTCATTTCTTCATGATTAGCCTGCGTCCTTTCAGGCAATGTTCAGGTCTCCAGCAAATTCTTCAGACATTTTGAGCACATCTGGAGACCTAACCCTGCATAAGAGATTAGTTCTTTTTCTTCACCACCCACATCTGAAGGGGTGGCAAAGAATTCATCACTCTGCAAGCACCATATGAGAAAGGTGGCATAGAAGCCAGTCCACTTCGTTTCACATAAGAGGGGTTAGGATAAACATATGAATAAGAAGAGAAATTCTTCGAGGACTTATGAACATAATGGTTAGAAGAATAATGCTCATATTCATAGCCCTGAGCCTTTACCTGCGAGACAGAGGGGTTAGCACAATTATAATCATATGAGGACTTTGATCCTTTTGAGGAATTTGATCCACGTAAGGAATTTTGTCCGTATGATACATATGAAGAATTTGATCTGGAGTTCCTATTCTTCACAGGTGGTGTCATGAGGACATTCACCTGAAGACTTTCAAGGCAACTTTTGGGAACCCAGATTTTCTTCATAGGGGAACCGTTCCTGCAGTTAGTGCCAACATATGTAGCAAATACTTCACCATTCTGATTCTTGAACAGTTTATAGTTGGAGTCAAATGACTCATCGGAAAAATGAGGAGATTCACATGTAAAGCCAGATAAATTGGATGGATCAATTGGAGGTCCCTTTGCTGCAACCCAGGAGGTTTTGGGGTACTTCTCAGGCTTCCAATATGTTCCATCAGCATTGAGTTTCCTCTCAAAGGCAATACCCTCTTTCCTAGGGTTACTGTTGAGGATCTGTTTTTTAAGCACATCACAAAGAGTCTGATGCCCTTTGAGGCTTTTGTACATGCCTGTCATGGACAATTCCTTCAGCCCTGCATCATCAATGATACTAGCAATGTCCTCAGATGAGGAATTAGTGATAGCAGAGATAGGTGACGAATTTGTAGCATTAGAAGCATTTGAACATTCAGGTGAAGAATTAGTAGATTCACGTTCAATGCATTTCAGACATGGAGGAACAAATTCTTCCTGAGTAGCGCTGATTTGTTGAGCAAGTAATGAATCGCGCTCCTTCTGAAGATCTTCATAACTCACCCTTAGCTTCTCAAGATCTTGCTTTCTTTGAAGAAATTCATAAGAAAGCTTCTCGTGATCAGATAAGAGAGTGTTATGATGACCTTGAAGGTTGTCAAACTTGGACTGAAGTCTCTGAAGATTTTCAGTCAAGGTTTTAGTGCGATCCATTTCTTCACCCAACATATCATCACTTTTATCTAGCATGTTTTGAACCTTTTCAAAAGCCTTTTTTTGTTTCACAGCAATCTTAGCAAGTTTAGAGTAGTTGGGCTTGAGGTTTTCATCAGATTCATCCTCACTAGATTCAGAGGAGGCGTATTTAGTTACCTTGGCACCCTTTGCCATGAAGCAATAGGTGGGAGCATAGTCATCATTGCCTTCATCAGCCTTGTTGGTGAAGCCATTTTCTTCAGAGTTGAAGATAGACTTGCTGACGAATGCAGTAGCGAGAGCTAGGCTCGCCACACCAGACTCGGACTCCTCAGATGCCTCCTCGTCCTCATGTTCCTCAGATTCAGCCTCAGAGTCCATTTCCTTGCCAATGAATGTCCGAGCCTTCTTGGAGCTGCTCTTCTTGTGAGATGAAGACTTCGAGGATT